>VYYJ01000218.1:0-82267 GCA_021029165.1 Cyphoderus albinus
TGCGAACTTTCCCTGGTGCGAAAAAGTGTGGTGCGAAAAAGTGTGGTACGAAACATCCTAGGTACGAACAACCCGAAGGTTCGAACTTGGCTTTGGTACGAACCCGCCGGTACCCCAACAGATCTATTAAAGTACTAAAACAACAAAGGATGTTTTTCATGACAGACAGTAGAAATGCTATCATGAAATGAAAGTAGTAACTTTATGTGTAGGAAGTAAGAGTTTGCCTTGCATTTCAGACAGAAACATGCATGTACCAAGTTTACAATTATGTACATGGAGTAATTATTAAAAGTGTCAACTGTCAACTTTACATGCTCATTTACGTTATCACTTCGCAAAGTAGTTTTGTCTGGCGAAGCGAAATGAAAAGGAAGCTGCATAGATTTTGATAACAGAAAATCAAAGTCCGATTCAGTAATTAAGACTACACAAGTTAATTAACTTAAAAACTAGATGGATATTCTGCAAGATAATATAAAAAGCATTCTACATTTATAAATACATATAAAGATCCCGAGATTTTTTTGTAGAGCGAGGATTCTTGATGTTAAAGTGGGTAAAAATGGACAGTGTCCGAAATGAAAGCTTGGGCTTGGAAGATGTGTCGAAATTCCGGGAAATCTTCCTCAAAAGTAAGTTCGTGGTTGCAGTTACAGGGGCTGGGATTTCATCGGAATCCGGAATTCCAACTTTCAGAGGGAAAGGCGGCTATTGGAAGGGCCACACTTGTCAAAGTTTAGCAGAAATGTCAAAATTTAAAAAGGATCCATCTCTGGTCTGGGAGTTGTATCATTACAGGCGAGAAATCTCACTTACGAAAGAACCAAATGCTGTACGGTACCAACAGTATTTGTTGTTTTCATTAATTTTAATACACATCTAACTTTCAATTGTTCCATTTAAAGGCTAATTGAGAATTAAACATGTAATTAAGTATGTAAAACTAAAATGTTTCAAAAATTATTTCTTTTGAAGGCTCATTTGTGTCTGGCAAAAGTTGAACGACAATTCGAGCAGGAAGGTAAAAAACTAGTGATCATCACGCAAAATATTGATGAGTTACATTCAAAGGCGGGGTCCCGTAACGTTGTGGAGCTCCATGGAACACTGTTTAAAACCCAGTGTCTGAACTGTGGGGAGATTGCAGAAAATTATAACAGCCCAATCTGTCCCGCATTAATGGGGAAAGGGTAAGTAAAACAAAACAGCTCAGCAGAAAAATAAATCAGCCTATTCACATTCTCAAGCAACAAGCTTGAATTAGGGAAGTATATTTAACACTAAACCTCATTAAAGTTCCCCCGAGATTGGCACGGAAGATGCAGCAATTTCAGTGCAGGACCTCCCACGGTGCAAAATTGAAAGCTGCGGTGGACTTCTTCGTCCCTACATTGTGTGGTATGATGAAGATCCTACACCTGAGATTATGAAACAATCATGTAAGAGTAACATCAATCACATTGTCTGACTGCTTGAACAAAGTGGCACTTTGTTACGCAACTATGCATCAAATCAAATAAACATTCTTCGTATATAGTGCTGGGCTTATTTATGCCTTTCAGACGAATGGTTGGATCAATGTGACCTTTGCCTGATAATTGGAACGTCCTCATTAGTAGATCCAGCAAACGAATTCGGCCCCCGGGTAGCTGCAAGAGGAGTGCCTGTCGCCGAATTCAATATTGAAAAAACTGTTGCAACGAACAATTGCCAGTAAGTTCAATATTCTATCTAAATTCTGCATCCTCTTTAGATTATGATATGATGATTCATTCATTGCATACAATTTTTGCTCAATTTTCAAGGTTTCATATAAGCGGACCTTGTGGATCTACACTTCCGCTTGCTTTATTAAACAAAAAATAAATACATATGCCTGAGTTTTTTTTACAAATATTTGGCTCGACAAACTGAAAAAATCGGAACATATTTTTTATAGTTAGTTTAATATAGTTTTGAATCAAAACTTTTGATGTATGATACGGTTAATTCATTTTTGTATAATCTTGAATATTTGAATAAATAAAAATGAAACTGATTTGGACAAAAAAATTCATAGTTGGTTCCATTTTCATAAGTGTTTTTACAATGTCTGCGCCGCCACGAGCAAATGGCAGCTTCAGGCAGCTTGTTATTTTTCTCGAAATGATTGTAATTGAAATTATTTTAACTCTGGATAACATTTGCATCAATTTAATTCAATCAAACAGTGACTTTCGAGAGTCCTTCATAAAAAAAACAGATACAGACTCTGAATCTGCTCTGCTTGGGGAAATTGGATAAAATGGAGCCAAAACGTTCCTCTTTCCTTATATCAAGGTTACATACAGCAAGCAGTGCGCTTCTCAAATCTCAAGTGTTTTTTAATAAAAATATACACATATGACTCTGCTTGGCTATGATCAAATTCTGCATTGTAGAAAAGTAGAAAACCTCAGTCCGAGTCCAAGAGTTCAAAACAAAACGGAGAGCTTTCACGGTGAAAGTTTCACCTGTATTAATAAGTGGATTCATCTTTAAATGATCACGAAAAGAGTAAAGGTGTGAAATAATGTGAATTATGGTTTTATTGTGAGCTGTAACTAAATTTATAATTGTTTTAAACTCGTAAAAATCATATGATAGAGAAAGGTCATTGCTGTGAATTTGTTAATCCATTGGTATAAATAAACTGATTTCAACCGGGAACTAATGAAACAGGGCAAATTCATCACTCACCAGTTCACGTTAGTGGACGCTGTAAGCAGCTTTCTCTTTTTGTTGTGTATCTAATTGATTTGGTGGTGCATCGCATATCGCATCGCATGACCGGTAACGGTTCACCGCTCTATGAACGCTGCAGCAAACACATACATTGCACTAGTACTGTGTTTACATCAATGTCAATTGCGAATTGCCGATTACATTTTCGTAATCTTACTCATAAACTATTGATTGGCCTGGATGCAAAATGACCTGTTTGTTAAAGCCGCTTGATCCCAAGTTCCCTGACATAAACTTAGCGGATGGAGAACTCGTTACAGTGGGACGTGGGCCTACCACTAAGGTTAAAGATTCTCGTTGTTCCAGAAATCAGTGTAAGTAATGATGACAGTGTCCAGGATTTCATTCACTTATGAAACATCTTGTTGCAACATCATTACTGTTACTAAACAATTTATTCGTGAGAATCTATTTCCATAATTTTCTTCTCTTTCAGTGGAATTAAAGGCAGATTATAAAGCGCATCAAGTTTCTGTCAAGCAGATTGGTCCTAACGAATCAGCGCTAAACGGAACTCCTTTGGGAATTGGAATAGAAGGAACAGCAAAAGAAAACGACACGGTCGATATACTATTTGGTCAATATAGGTACAAAGTTATTTTTGAAGGACTTCCTGCTTTATTGTCCGGACCTAAACCGGCAAAAATTCCCAGAATGTTCCTCAAAAATGGAACTGACCAATTTAAAAAAGATCACCTTCTTCCCAAATCTGGAGAGTGGTCATCAAAAGGAGAAAACCTGCACATGTACACGTACGGAAATAATGCCCGACGAGCGAAAGCCAGTGTAAGAAATTGTATTGCATAATCGAATCGATCTGCTTGTACACTTCCAAATTGGAAGTTTCAATTTAATCGCTGAAATTTAGAAGTGTGGATATTGGATTTTTATTATTGACTTTTACTGTAGGTAGCCGGGTTTGATATGGATGGAACACTAATTTCGACAAAGTCGGGGAAAGTATTTCCCAAAGACGAGAAAGACTGGAGATTCCTTTACAATTCAACCGTACAGAAACTTCAGTCGTTCTTTGAAGAAAATGACAACTTCAGATTTGTCATCATTACCAACCAAGCAGGATTAGGTAACGGAAGTACAAAACTGGACGGAATGAAGAAAAAAGTCGAAGCCATTGTGTCCCAGCTGTCTATTCCAGTAGTCGTTTTTATGGTTCCTGGGAAAAATGAGTATAGAAAGCCAATGACAGGGATCTGGAATGTTTTGAGAGATGAATTTAACGAAATGGTTGAGCCTAACTTGAATCAATCATTTTACTGTGGTGACGCGGCTGGGAGGAAGAAAGATCACTCCACTTGTGATAGACTGTTTGCCTTAAACCTCGGCTTACCATTTAAGACACCTGATGAATTCTTTATGGGACAAAAACCTCAAGAATTTACAATGCCCTTGTTTAATCCTAAGAAAATACTTGAGTCACCACCTTCCAATGGCCATATACAGTTTCCGGACAAGCAGGAGGTACAAAGAGAATAAATTATGACCTTCAATGCCTTGTTTGAAACATTTTTATGATTTCTCTTTTCTTGCCCTTCAGATGATAATTATGATAGGTTGTCCCGGTTCTGGAAAATCCAGCTTCGTTAAATCCACTGTTATACCGCGAGGTTATGTACATGTCAATCGGGATACTTTAAAGACAGCTGCAAAATGTATTTCAACGGCTACAGAAGCGTTACAGGATGGAAAAAAAGTTTGTATATTTTAGATCAATTTGCATGTGATTGTTGCATTACAAAAATTAAAAGATATGATAAAACATGGCAATATGATTTTGTGCAGGTGGTAGTTGATAATACGAATCCCGAAAGAAAGGACAGAGCAGAGTATGTTAAAATTGCGAAAAAGCATGGAGTTCCGGTGCGGTGTTTTCAAATGAATGTTAGCCACAATCAAGCCTTGCATAACAACAGAGTAAGCTCCACATCATCATCAGTATTTATTTTTATTAACATTTTTTAATGGAGAACGCCAATCTGTAAGATTAAATGAACATTTTGTTTTAGTTTCGGGAACTATGCAGCGATGGACATTCAAAAGTTCCTCCTGTAGCATTTAATACTTTTAAGTAAGGACATTTAGTTCCCCGCTTTACCAACATCTTTACCACACAAAAAGAAATCTCGTTATTCATAAAATTCTGTTCTTTCCTAGATCAAAGTTGCAAGATCCTTCAACCGATGAAGGGTTTACTGAGATTGTGTTAGTGAACTTTGTACCATCGTTTTCAGATGATGCGAAACTGGATTTATATGGAAAGTATTTGTTGGAGAAGTAAATTGTTTCTAATGCGGGTTTACGGTGATGGATATTTAAAATTACTTACAAGTACTTGTTTTGAAATGAGCTGGACTCTGCAATGTTTTGATTATAAATTGATGTCATAATTTTTTATCATGTACGCACAACTTTCAATTAAGTGTCATTTAAAAAATGACATTCTTGTTTTCTGTATTTATTCGTTGAGTGTAAATAAATGTTATAATGCATTACAAACTAATAATGTCCTACGTCACAAAGTGCGCAGTTTTTTCGGAAGTCAAGTTGCTTTTATATAAGTACAATGTACACTTCTCTGAAGGGTACGTTAAATAACATTCTGCCGTGCGTCGAGGCAAAATACGTAACAAAAGATAACAGTGGCGAATTGTAAGAAATGTCGAGTAAAAGTCACTCAATCGCAACAAATCAATCACCGTATCATCACAGACCGCTGTTTTGCTTACGAAAGTTGTCACAAAGTTACAAAGTCACACAAGTAAACATAGAAGGCAATGTGGCTACACTATAATCGTTCCATCATAGCTATATGCGATAACTTGTCAGTCGTCGGGAAGTTATTCAATCTCGCAAAAGAGGCAGACAGACATTCCATTTTATGACATCATGTTTTATGCTGGTTATGGGATTTTTAGGGTTCCGCGGGGTACTGAATATAATTCGACAGACGAATTCGTTATAGCTTTCTATGTAGTAAACGTTCACCGTTAATCAATTATTGTACCCAATACATAATGAATGATTGGCACACCGATTTCATGCAATCATCGTATATTTATAGACACAATTTCAATCGGCTAGAAGTACGTCATTCGGGTCCAGAGGTGGTAAGGGAATAAACTGATAAAAGATAAGGGCCCCAACAACTAACTCGAGACGCAAAACATAACATGTTGTTAAATCTGCACATTCTCCGATTCCTACATAGTTTTTACACAGTAGACACAAATTGGAATAATTTGACCCCTGTGCACTGATGTCATCAAGCTAATCATGGCGACAAATTTTGGAACTACAATGTTTATATACATTTAACATTTTCTTTTAGATTTCTTTTTTGTATATTCACTCCAAAAATGGTTGTCTGCCATTATAGCAGCCCCATTTCCTTCCACACATTGCGTTATAAAATCATTCATTCGCTCACATGTGATATGACGCGTGTGTGGCATTAAGGATTATTCAGTTTATCACATCTATTTATGCAATAATTTTTGTGTAGCGTTGTTACGTATCGCCGAGTGGGAAAGTGAGCTCAAGTACTTTTGGAAAGGATGGGGCTGAATGACGTCAATGAAGTGAAGCGTCCAACAAACTAAAAAAGCCAAACAAACATTTTATCTGCATGAATAAAAAGCTTTAAAAACACATATAATATGTGAATAAGAAAGAGCGCAGAGAAAAACTACGACGGAGGAGGAGAAGAGGACAACGAGTCGTATGTATGTGTTAAGTGAAACGCGTTGCAATATATTATGGAAACAAAACTCACTCCATTCCATTCCACACTAACTACTGTATTATGTCATCGTCATCATCATCCACACTCATGTGGGCTTACTTTGCTCGCTTGGAAGAGTAGGTTGTTGTAGGCAAAGGCAGAATAAAAAGTGCTGACTCCACTCCAGAACAGCATATTACATAGAAGAGGAATATTATGTACCATTCCAAAATTTTGAAAAGGTCAGAGATGCCCAGGAATATTTTCCCCTGAGTTCCCTTCTCTTTGTTTACTGCCAATTATTCCTGCGAGCAAAAACTTTTCCCAGTAAAACGAAACCGAGCTATGTGAAACTGTTGTTGTAGCGCCTTAGGTACCACAGAGGGATGGAAGCCTAAGCTAAGAGGTAGGAGTCGAAAACATGATAAGAAAGCGAAACGAGGCAAAAGAGTCTAGCGGCGCAAGCAGGTACAGGTAGAAATTCTCCTTCCTTAGGTTATTCACAGGAACCAAGAAAAAGACAGTATGTGTATATACCTAGTTGTTAACAAGGATCCAAAAAAGTGTCTACGTGGACGGTGGTTCATTTTTCTTTGAGGGAAGATCATTTCCTTTTGTAGAAACATAAAGATAGGTAGGTACGTATTACAATATTCTCATACACCTGCATCTGAGAGTTCACCTAACCAACTTGGTCATTACTACAATTTTTTGGTATTATGGCTATAGGTACTAGCGACTAGTAGATACTAAATATATTATATGTAGTGATATGCTACTTCTCCTCGAGTTTTATAGTCGATAAGTCGATACCCGTTTTATGTGGAATGCTGCTACTCCTGTCGTCGTGCTCTGCTCTCCTTAAGTCCGAGGCTTATTATGTGCCTCTGGCAGGATAGTCATCGACTCGACTCAACTTTTGGTAAAAACTACGAAACTGCTGAGGTGGTGGTTGAGCAAGTCGAGTGCTTTTGCTGAATGCCAAACCAATAGCGTGGAACTTGAACTTGGAAAGTTGGATGGAAGTGTTGCAAACGAACAATGTCAAGTAGAAATTGGGAGAACAGAAAGCAACACATTGCCTCCTCAACCTTCATCGCGCAGTATACTTTTCATATGCACTCGCTTACGCTCATGCAGACATAGAGCATTGGAATGAAATTACTTGAAATGTTGCTCCTGGCTCCTGGCACGATGATATCAGCGTCAACCACCAACCATCCATTCACCGTTGCCACCACCTTTACACTTTTCATCCGCGACATGAATTCGCTGCTTCTGTTTTAGCTATTACGTCATTGTTCTCATGCTTTTTGCCCTTCTAAAGTAAAGTAAACGAAACAGCTCATCGGAGTGGACAGAAAGCGTAGTAAAAACGCTGTGTAGGTTTCACATGCTCTATATTAAATATTTTTATTAACATTTACAGAGGTAACGCAGACTCAATAAGTGCAGTCAGTGAATACAACGAATTATGGGAATCTCAAGAAACGCTATAAAAAAGCTTAATGCTTATCCGCTTTCCTATCCTTTTCCTTCCAATCCAACCCTGTTCCCTGTTTCACGAACGACATATGTGCTCACTCACCCATCTCGCCACTTTTATGAATTGACAAACACTGTGACGTGTATCGATGGCGGTGATGAGTTGATTAGGTATACAATAAACCCACATTGAAATTTGTGATTCAGAAGATTCCACATCACAGTATTATAAAATGCTGCAATGAATACCTCCAATACAAATACTTAAGACAAGTGTGAAAAATATTGCAAAAAAACAGCTCAATAAATGCCAACAGAATTTTTTGTAAAAGAAAACAGAACTGTGCATGGTTGACTGAGAGAAAAATTGAAGAAAAACCAGGGGACAAGTGGAAGCAAACGACGAAGTGAGCAGAAAGGATTTTTCCTCTCTTTTACCTACTCGACATTCTGTGTCTTGCTTGCCCATATATTATGAATGTTTATCATGGGATCATGAAAAAAGTATGCGTGCTCTCACGCTTCTATTGTAATATGCAGAAAAATGCTTTTTTGCTCTTTTACTTCCCTCGAGCAAACCAAAAAAGCCGTTTTAATATGATTGTACGCATTTTCTTTTTCCTAAAAGTAGAAAGAAATCATCAAAAGAAAACTTTACTACGTAACATAAAACATCAAGATAAAATTTCCACTCTTTTCCTTTATAACGCATATCGTCCCTTTTATAGCCGAGTAAAATGAAGGAATGCACACTTTTGCCATCACATCATCGAAATATTGTCATAATGTTACTAAAAGTACAAGCAGCAAACATATCGCAAAAAGGGAGAAGAAGAAGAGTTCGAGCGATCGAGCGAGAGAGTGAAGTGCTTTCGCTTTGTAAATTTGTAACACTTAAATATTCGCCCATTCACTAAAACTTGTCATATCGCCATTCTATAATAATAATAATAATAATGATATTCGTTGGCATTTGTATTAATCAAATAAAATTCATAAAGGAGAATGGCAAACAAACGAGCTCGAAACTAGCTTGCTTGCTGCTGCTTCTTGTTTTGTGAGTACTGCCATGATTGTATTATTCAAAATAAGCGTATAAAATTTTCACTCTTCTTCTGCGCTGCCGAATAAATTTAAGGTTTACTTTACATGAGGAAATCGCGATTGGTACTCTTGTACAGAGTAGTAATAATATTCTACACGATATCGCTCGTCCTGTCCACCTCTCCTCCTGATAGATATCTCCACTAACTATTCTATAGTTATATGCAGCTAGTAGTAGTAAGGCTTCAATTAATTTTGAACCTGAAATTCAAGCTCTCTTCTTGCTGCATTTCTTTGCGAAGAGCGAGAGAGATTTGAGAATTGTCTCGTTGGATGTGGAAAAACGAGATTTAAAATCATGTAAATAGTTTCCTGCTCCACCATCATCGCCAACCACCGTTTCTCTCCCTAATAAACTACCTGTGTGTGACCACAGCGTATGAAAAGCATCCACTCGCTCCTTTTGGTTTACCTCTTTGTGAAACATTTAGAAGATACAACGTCTTGTAAAAGTGTAGCGCACTCGAACGAAGACCTAAGAAAGAAGACGAAAAAGAAAAGGGTTTTAGGTTATTCTAACATAATTCGTTTCTTTTCCTTTCCAAAACTCGCACCACCACGAGAGCAGTTAGAAAAAGAAGCAACGAACGGGGAGCAACGCAACAGCTTCGAAATAGGCAAAGTGTTCTATGTCTTATGTGTGTGCAACATGTAACAATGCTCCAACATTGTTGAGAGAGTTCAAAAAAGTTTGTTCCTCTTCTTGGCTCTGGTTCTCGTGCCCCCTTCTTCGATATCCGTGTGTACACACGGTGAGTGAGTGAGCACACAGGTAAGTCGGGTGTTCGTGTCCAACATTCTTTCCCTTTTCCACCTTTCCTCCTCGCCTCTCTCTCCTCTTGCTCGCCGTCGCCGTCACAGTTCATTGTTGTCGGTGGTGTTACGGTGGTTCACGCTCTTCCACTCCTGCTCCTTCTCAACATTGAAAGGACTTTCTGACTGGTTTCGCCAATGTGAACACAGTGCATTGCTCCTTCCTTTCATCCTCTCTTCTCGCCAGTTGTTTCATTGTTGGGCACGAGAAGACGAAGAAAAGAAAAAAGTTCCCTTTCCCTTCTCTTCTTACTTCTGATAATCTCAAAACTTCTTTTCGCATTTCGTTTCGTTCATCTCGCTTCGCTAGAGGAGAAGAAGATCATCACAAGTGGCACAAGAAACGGAGGCATCATCGCATCATCCTCATCATCATATAAACATAACTTCATATCATCCACATCAACAACAACGCTCAGTCAGGATGACGATGAACGGAATACGAAGAAAATTATACTGCTATAACAAGGGCTCTTATGGACGGATGAGATTTTAAGAAAAAAAGTTGTACATTCTCTCATGTACATACATGAGAGTCACCACACGAGAGAAACATCAGAGGGATTAAAAAGATTTTTCCCTGTTCTTGATGCACAAAATAATCAAATGTAATACTTACCATATTTTATAATACACTTTGAAATGTTAGCAGAGATTTCTTCTTTTCTTGATTCTCTCACATCAGAAAAGAGCCAGCAACAGCATCATCATCATCGTCTCTCTCTTTGCGATCGTCTCTCTCTCTCGTCATCGTCATTATTCATCTAATGTAATATTGTAAATCAACATCATCATCAACAATTTAAGAAAACGAGAACGAAACAAGTTTTATATATGGACTAACGTTGATTCAGTGAGTGAGTGCAAAATATCATTTCTCTAAGCAAAGTTGATTCTAGTGCATCCGTCTACCTCCATCCATTTCGCTTTGATAAATAACATTTTATAATAATAACATTAACATTCTCTCGCCAACAAGCTCCACTATATCCGTAATCCGTATCCGATTTGTTATTATTGTTATTATTATTATAGTAGTACAGTGCTTTTTAAAAACATCTTGAACAAATTCATAGTGCTAAAGATGTGAGTGAAAATCAGGAACAGTCAGGTACAACTGAAAGGAATTTAATCAATTTCGCGAGCAAATCTACCTAACCTAACGGGAAATTTACGCAGTGGTGCAAATATTTTTTCAGAGGTTTTCGAGTTGTTTTTTGGAATACTTTGGCGAATTGCAAAGCGAAGCAGACTTTGACGTTTTTAACTCGCAACTTCTTTCAGGTGTCAGCAGGGTCATCATCAAGCACTTGTTTGAGAGTGGAAAGTGAACAGTATGGTGAATCTTCAGGTCACTCAAGTATTTTGGAAACAATTCATCGTGTGATAGGTGAAGCTCGCCAAACTCGGTGTGCGTGGGCAATAAATGAGAGTGTGTCAGTCTCAGTCACACTGTGATTTCTCAAGAAATATGGACAATGGAAGTTCTTGAAAGTTTTGTGTGCACAAAACAATATTGTGATATTTTGGATGTCTGATTTTAACTGTTGACAATCCTCGAGTCGTAATCAATTACATTAGAATTTGGTTTATTTGAGTTTATGAACAATTACAATCGTGAAAGTATTTAGTTTTTGTAAAATTATAATTACAAAAAGTGATGGCGATGGAAGGCGGAGGAAGCGCGGGAGGCTCATTCTCCCGTGAATATTGCCTCAGGTGGAACAATCACCAGCCCAATTTTGTCTCATTTTTGTCGTCGTTGTTGTCCAAGGAATCTTTTGCTGATGTGACCCTTGTGTCAGCGGAAGGAACACGTATTCAAGCTCACAGGATCGTTCTTTCAGCGTGTTCTCCATATTTTGAGGTATCAGATGGCTGAACTCCACTACTTTTTGGAATTCAAATGCTAATTATTAGTTTGACAGTGTACGTAGTGTGTGCAAATACAGTTTATTCTTCAATTCTATTGTTCTTATTGGTTTAGGGTGTGTTCGAGAGTAATCCGTGTAAGCATCCAGTAGTAATTTTGAAGGATGTCCAGTACGTAGACCTCCGAGCCATCATTACTTTTATCTACAATGGAGAAGTAAACATCCGAGTTGATAGAATCAACGAAATTATTCAGGTAAGACGACAAAAATGTTCAGTGTTCATTACAGACTGTGTAGTTTACAGCTAATATAGAGAATCAATATTATAACATTTTTTTAAAATAAATAAACTACATACAACGCATTTCCACAGACGGCAGTAACTCTACAGATTAAAGGTCTGGCCGATGTACCCTCAGAGGACTTCAAACGAGTACATCCAATTGGAAGATGTGTCAGTCCTGCAGAGAATTCATCATCGCCGGCACGAACACAGCCGCCGCCGCCACTCATGCCCACTTCAGCAGCGCAACCTTGGCCGTCAACGTCAGCTGAAACTTCAGAAAACATGAATGATTTTCCTGTTCGCAAGAAACTGAAAAAATCGGCTAGTGCCAATATTCCATTTAGCTCGGGTTCGTCAAGTACAAATGGTAAATAATCAACTTGTCATTCATATGTAGCCATATGATATCCCTAAAGTTCATGAATAGTGAAAGTTTCAAAGTGAATGTAAGTTGGTTATGATTTGAAAAATGTAAATTCTAATATTACAGGAGACGTTACAAATTCTACTGGAAGCTCGTTTGAATCTGGAATGGGTACTTCTGTCAGTCGATCAGTCGATGAGGGCATTGGCAGTGACATTTCATCTAATGACCAACCTCAATCCACAGTTCGTCCAGGCCCTCCCCCACTTACTGCAGCAAACGCACTTATTCCAAAATCCCGAAGTTTAGATGATGGCTATCAAAGGAACAAAAATTCTGACAATGCGGAAGCTGGAATGGTATGGAATTCTTATTTTTTACATCTTTGGAACATAATGTCACATTATATTATTTTATTACTTAACTGGACAGAGTTTATACTTCACACCGTTTAATAAACTTTTTTTTTGTTATTGTAGGAATCCGGTGGGTACTCTGAACAACACGGCTTGGATGACAACGGTTTGGGACAAGATGGAGGTAAAAGTTGTATTTTTCCTGTAGTCATATTTTTTAATTCTAGTTTTGGTGTTTGAACAAATTTTGGAATCAAAACCCGACGTAGCATTGGACTTTATGACAAAAATCAGTGACGACTTTTGTGTGACGTGTGATTTAAAATGCCATCTGTGCATTCTACATGTATTATTAGTTATATAATTAGTGGTTGCAAGAAATCCGAAGAATTTCCCTTGTATAGATGGGTGCTGCCATGAAAAGGTCAGTTGTCCAACCAAAAATATTAAAGGCACAGTTATAGTATAAAGTTTGCATGAAATACCCATTCACCTCCCCTCAATCCGATTTAAAGCCTTTTGTTGTGTGAGGGTACTGCTCGGGCGTGTTAGGCTGAAAGAATTAGTAGATCAAACTATTCCTCAGATTTTAAAATTTAAATATTTATTTATTTATTTATTTATTTAAAAAGTGCCTATTTTGCATTGAAACGCTTGCTTTGATTTATTTGTGTTTTCGTAAGCAAGCTACTTTTTTTGTATTTTTGCGTGCGATGCGTGCGTAATGCTGAAAAGTGTTCAACATTTAAGTTTTCATAAGTTTCATTAATTATTATTTATTTTAATTACTTTGCGTGTTTTGTTTTGTTTGTTTATTTATTTACACTGCTCTTGTCTGCTTTTTGTGGTTGTCAACTTGTAGGATTTGATGATCTAGAAGCTGATGGACATCCGAAAGGTTACTTTGATGAGGGCGATGAGGATGAACAAGCGGACATGTACTATGACGATGATCCCAACCAGGAACAGTATGACGGTGCTGAAGTCTTCAATCAAGCAGGGAATAATTTAAAACTCGAAAGAGCTCTTGCCTCTTATCGAAAGCCACTTCCAAAAACCAAGATTAACAAAAACAACAATAATAACAATAGCCGAGTCGCTGGAGTCGGCCACTCTCTGACTCTCTATCGTCAACAACAGCCCTTGAAAAATTTTGCATCACGTAATCACTTTAATATTTCACTCCATATATTTCTTACCCTTACTAATTGTGTACATGTGTTTTGAATAACTTGAGTTGATCGGTTATTTAATCGCTTTACTGCCATCTCAGTCTTCAAAACGGGCATTAGAAAAATCATTCTAACCAAACGGGAGTTTCATTCTGTACATAGAACTAGCATGACCTTGTACATAGAAAAGGGGGACATGTGCATTCTTATTACCAGTCATTACCGTTATAGTATATTGTACAGTGTAGATGAAAATACCTATGCTCAGTGATAGGGATATTTAATGTTTTAGTCTAACATCCTCCATGCATTATTAAATTTTTATGCATGTTAACATTCAACGTCTGGAAATTGACAATATTAACATCATAACATGCTTTAACATTAACAACATTTTAATTCAAACTAATTGGACAGGCTAATTCCTTATTACATCTTAATAATAACGGCTGTTACTAATAGTACAATCTTGCAATAATTGATTTGTTTTTACTGGTCACTCTTTCATAAATATTTTCACGTAATCTATTGTTAATGAATGACTGAAGGCGGGCAGGGCGGGAGTGCGACACCCGTTGTTTCCAGAAAGGAAGTAGTTGTAACAGACGAGGAACTTGCACGTTTGATGGAGGCGATGGAATATTTAAAAACGGGTGCTTCATATCGAGAGGCTGCAAAAAAGTTTGGCTTTTCAACCACTTATCTTTGGCGACGAGGAAAGGCGTTCGGCCTTATTTCTAGGAAACTTGGGGTGAATCAATCAATCAAAATGCTACAAATCAATTTTACCTTCTTTGAGTTGACTGAAAGCGTTTTTGTACTGTCCAATGTGCACAAGGTTTACAAAGGTTTCGAAATTGTCTTGTCCATTTTTCCTTTTCCGAAGACAGTTTGCTCATAATCATAATAATATAAAAGTTGTCACTTGTCGCTGGCGTCCACATGTCACAAGTCGTTATGAAATAGCTTGCCGTATTTATGTGCCTAGTGATATGAAGCATGTTGAATGTTGTTTACAGGGCAGAAAAGAAATGCAGGTACAAAGATGACACGGCAGATTTAGGCTTATTTTATCGGCCTAGTTAGTTTAGTCCACACTACACTGAAGATGAAGGCTGAGATGGTTAATTGTGCAGATGTTTGATTTGATTTTGTAATGACTTGTTTTGGGATTGTGTGTGTGCTATTATTATATTTGAACATGATTTTGTAGGAAACTTGGGCAAAGGTAACAATGTAGGTGGTGGAAATGCTAGCTTTAATGAGATCAAGCCCATTGGTATGGAGCCTAGACGAAAATCATCCCGGAATTACTACGAACCTCAATTCAAAAAAAAGTTTCAGGAGGCAGTGGATTTAGTGACGTCGGGAAAAGCGAGCATATTGAAGGCAGCAAAAATTTGTGACATTCCAAAGAGCACATTATATTTACGGTTGAAAGAAATGGGCATCAGTTCGGCAGAGACGCCATATCAGCTACAACAGCAACTTCAGAATGGCAACTCTCACCAACGGTCTCCCCCTTTTAAACAAACACAAAACTAGTATATTTCCGTTTTTGCATTTTTTTTTTCTTTTTCCCATATTCCTTCCAAAAGGATCTGTCTCTTGTGCTTTCCTTTCGAACGTGTTGTTAAGACTTATTGATGATAAACTTGAACTAGATGTGTGCGTTCATTGTAGACACTTTAACTTAGTTTTAATCTTTCACTAGCGTGTTACAATTGACTTACGGACAAGGTACAAAAATACGGCATGCGACTGCATGAATGTTGAAACTGAATCAAATAATGTGCTTTAAGACGACTATCGATTGAACAATTACATTAATGATAAGCAAATAAATTGTAGACAAAGACACACGGACGGTACTAGACTACTGCGTCAAAAGTCGTTCAACTTGTTATGATCTGTCTCTTTGAAATCTTGATTTCTTGCATTTACTATCCACTGACGCGATTCCTTCCAGCAAGGTCAACTAACTGGTATGGTTGTTTTGCAGGCGCGCACATCGGGATCGGGAAACGCCGACGGGGGTAAGGTTTTACTTGTTACTACCTTTATCAAAAAATCGCTTTGTCTTTTTACGCTTTGTCTTGTAGTACGAAATTTTTTCATGTGAATTATGATGTATGGTTGGGAAAGAAACTCATTCTCAACCTCAGAGGAATTTCAGTTTCAGACACATTGCCATTGTAATTGTGCAGCGTTCGGAAAGTGTAAGGTATTTTTTAATCAACGCTTTGTTTTAATTTTAATTAGACGGCCCTTGTTGCGACAGCCACGAATCAACAAGCGACTTGACCATGATGCCACATCGCCAGGAGGAGGTAGAGATGACGGTGGGGGATACGATGAGCAAGGATACTCAAGTGACACAGGGGCAGGGGAGCCATATACAATCACCAGGACTTCATCAGCTTGTTATGAGCCTCAACAACAACAACACCACCATCATCAAGCAAGATCTGCATCGGTAGAGCATGAAATTTACAGTACAACAGTCGCATCAGCATCGCACAGCCACAGTCCTTCCCCCTCCCCACAAATTAAACCCACAGTTCCAATCGTCAGAGTGAGTCAGTGTTCGCCAACACCTCCAACATCGCCACAACATGTTCCAAGCCCTAAGCCAGAAGCAGTTAGTAATCCAGAGCATTTAGTTTCCGTTGGGTCACCCCATTCGCACCCACACGTCCTCCTTCATCATCAGTCAAGTTTATCAGGTTCACCTGTCCACACACCGTCAACGTCCACCACGCTTCTAACAGTTCCAACAGTTGGTGAGCCCGTTTCACCAAGTATATCAGTACGACTAGCAGGGTCACACCAGCAGGGGCATTTGGTGAAACAGGTTTCACAACCTCTTCTTCCAAGTCATCATTATCATTCATCTGAGGACGAGAGTGGTCCATCGTCGTCCCCTGCGGCCAACCCTGTAATTAGACGACAGCACTCTCAACCAGTTCAGTCATCGACCAGGTCATATCCCTCATATAGCATTGTAGGAAGAGGTCAATTATTTCACATTTTAAAAAGTGACCAGTTTGTAAAAGACGAAGAGTCCGCTGCGTACCTCGTGGAGACTCCTATTCAACTTGTACCTGCTTCAGAGTCTGGAAGTGGAGGCAGCATCACTTCGCTAAAGAAGGAGCCCATGCCTTCAACTCATTCGCAGGGCGAAGGCAGTAGTGTAAGTATCACGTTGAAAGAAGTTGGTCCAAGTCGAAGTTTAACATTGGAAGCCGAAAGGCCGCAACATACGCAAGCACCATCACTAAAAGATACCTCGTCGGTATCGATGGACTCTCCGTCTTTTTCTTCTCTTCATTCTTCAGAAGGTCAAATGGTTCACAGATCAGGACACTGTCCAGCTCTCAGGTATGATTTTAATCTTAATTTAACAAGTAGTGAGCAAAGCATTAACAATAATTTCAAACATAACATAATTTTGTATGCAGAGTAACTGATGTAACAATTATTTTATTTCTAGACCGGGCCCTGCTCTCGGATGTAATTTTTGTTGGAACTCGGTAGATACCTGTGGAAGGGTGTTGAGGCGGAAAACCAAATATTTCTGTCCAGAATGTCACATCAATTTATGCATTGTCCCCTGTTTTCAAGAATACCATGAAAAGTCGGATAGGAAAAAGAAGCTTCGAACAAAGCCAGGTCTTCCCAAACCGAGTTCTATGTGAGAGTAAACTTTCAAATTATCAACTCGAGTTTCTTTTTACCTGAATTTTTTGCTGTGTAACCAATTTTAACTGATATCAAATTAATACACTTTACTCTGCATTTTAACAAATCTTGTACCTGATGAAATGAATTTTAACAACAGAACTGTTGGCTAGCGAGGGGAGGAAAACGAATTGATTTGATACTTAATTAATTAAGCTACAGACATTCAATTCAATCGATTCATTTAACGTAAGTGATGTATTATAGTATTAAAATAAGTAAAAAGTATAATTACTTTCAATCCAATCAATAAACGGTGTGGATCGTTTGAAATCTTTGCAATTGCTCGTGGGTTACTTGGAGCTGGGAATGGGGAAGGATTGAAGTGTGTAGATAATTTCATGTTTTAAGAAGATGTACTTTTATTTTATTGAAAAAATTTGGTGGTTCTGGCTTCCTGTGTGATGTCATTAAACACGGAACTCCTAGGTACAACAATTTAATTAATCTCGTTCTTTGTCGTGCCTTCCACACATGTAAAGATACGAAGTTAAATCCACATAAGATGCACAAAACAAACAATCAATTTTTGTTTGCCTACTTTAGAGAAATATTCATTACAAATAGTGAGCGAAAAGCTATTTTCGTAAATTCAAACAAAATATCGAACAATTATTGAGTTTCAACCGCAAAGTAGTAACGACGTTGGCGAATGTACCCGAAACTGAAGTAAATGAAAATTTAAAGTGTTTGTTGTAAAAATTGTAATCAGCAACTATAGAGTAATTAAATTTTTAAGTCGACGACTTAATAAAAATGGGTGAATTCATGACGAGTAAACCATAGAATAGGTAATAATTAATTTAACTATATGTTAGAGAAACTATGTAAGTACATGTGTACTATACGCAATTCAATATTTTTTTCATGCGGTTATTTATGTATGTGTGTAAAATATGCTGGCATGTTAATGATGAAAGAGAGTGAACGTTACGTTTTTATTAGTCGTAGAATAATAGATCGTATAGGAATTGCGAAATCTTGTGTATTTTTAAGTATCAATCGATGAATTTATGTTAGTAATAACGTTCAAATAATTAATTACAATGAAAATATTTGTTCAATGGTGATATTAATAGCAAATCGAATGATGGTATTTTTCTGAAGGAAAATTGGAAAGGGATTTTTGTTTGCTCTGGTTTGTGGTTCATTCACTATTAAATGCAAACTATATATATATTTATTAATTATTCATATTATTATATACTTAAATCACTAACTAGTAAGTGCTCAACTCAAATGTTTAAATACGATAATATACTTAATGGAAAGTAAATTGAATGGGACGGGTTGTTGGTAATGTTTTTATATTAAAAACAATGAATTTTATGATTTGATAGTATCGCTTGTTGTTTGTATGTATGTACTTAAATACTATTGTCATTTCAGTTTGTTTACTGGCTTTACACCATAATTACTGTAGAAAGAAGTGGGAAAGGTTCGATTTTTTACTGTGACAAGGAGGTGCATGCACTTTTATTATTGCATTTTATTAAATAATATTGTTGTTATATAGAATACTTATTTTGCTAAGTTCATTATTTTACTATTATTGTTGATGTTATTACTGTACTATGTAAATTACTAACTAATTATCCACAATATACTAATGCTGATTGAAAATTTAAGTTCTGTACCCATCATTCATTCATTAGTATATTCGAAAGAAGACAATGAAAAAATTAGACTCAACAAGTAAAAAAATACAAACTATTTTTTAACTTTGACGCGACAGCAGGAAGAAACAAAGTAGATACTGATGATTTTAATTTTAAAGCTATAAAAAAGATTTTATCTTTTTGTAGAATTCGATTTATGAAACAAAAATCATCTCAATATTTAATGAAATAAATCAATAAATAAATAACGAAAGCTGGTTTTAAAAAACAGTTCAAACGTTAATCCATCATTCATATGGCACTCATGCAGTGATTATTTCATGTTAATTAATTATCATGTCCCTTCACAATGTCACAATTTATGCTCGAGTGAAACAAAGCAGAAAATATTTGTTGAGTGAATGCTCACATTTATTATAATGGATATCATCCAAATGACATCTTGGCGACTCAGATACGGTCACTTTTTTTTATACATAATACAGCAAAAATGAAACCACATTCATGTACGACATCTATGGTTAACGACTCTCCGCCAACTTATTAAATTAGGAACATCGTATTTGAATTATAAAACGCAACAACTGTCTTATACAACGAAGAGTCGTCTTTTTATTTTAGCGATAAATATAGCATTATTATGTCTATCTATTGTAGTGTTTGTTTGCGCTACTTTCCTGGCTACTTTACCGGCTCCAGCGGGACTTTAAAGGCTACAAATGTAGAACGCATTTTTATATTACATACATGAGTGAAAATACCAGTAAAGCGTCAAATAAAACAAGTGTTTCCGTGATAAAAAAGTATTACGAATTTATAACAAAAAGTGCTCAAATCTAAATGGCGTTATGATTTTTTTTTCAGTAAGTTTTAGAACAAGATCTGCTCTAGATACTAGAATACTTACATGTTACAATTATGTCTCCAAGATGTATTATTACATGGCTTTTATTAGTTAAAATAAAGAATTCACAGTAAACTCCGATCCGCTTTCATTTCGACATTAACATTTTCATGTTTGAAACTGCACCATTTTGCCTTTTGCCTCGATCTTTACCCAAGTACCATTTCCTTTCGTTGTTTCATTCCGTAACTAGTGTCTCATTAAAGTTGAAATGCTTATTTAGATTAAATATTATAGTATTCTAACTCTAATAGAGTTACTCTAATGCATCGGTTAAAGAAATACGCTGTGTAGGGTACGTACGTAGTGTAGATTTTTAAATATTTTTTCTTTGTCATTAAATGTAGAATAGTAGCACGAGTATGTCGAGTGTTGCTGATTTCTCTGACTACATTGTCGAATGCATTTAATTGCTTTAAGATAAATGTAATATATTTAAGTATATTACTGGAACTTGTGTTTAGCACAGGCCACCTTGAATTTCTCCATCGTCTTGAGCATAACCTGGAGCGGCATCATCGCAAACTTGGGAGTTGCTGGGCCCTCCAAGGCCTGCTGGTAACTTCAAGTCTCTGGCAAGCCTGCAATAAACCATTAATTTCATTTATCAAGTGCCCATTGAATTCGAAACTCTCACTTAAGGTGGGAGTGCTGGTAATTGGTATTTAGAGACTTTGAGTTTCAACTTACTTAGCGTACTCAACATCCATGTGCCGAATAAACGGGCTGTGAAGAGCTTTCTTCGCCACCTCAGCATCTTCCTCGTCATAGCCCCGAAGCAGCGTTTCCATTGCATGAATCTCTTCCACCTCGCAGCAATTTCCCCACTCTTTGAAAGCCTTCTCAGCGGCTACATAGTCTTCTCGAGCCAACTGCACCAAAACGAGCGCAACAACAAGACGGCCTAAAAATTGTAAAGTCAGGATTTGTAAAGCTAGCCGTAAATGAAGTTTGTAGGATGTCGGTAATTTAATAAACGAAATTACGCCTACCTATTGCTGGAATGTTTTCAGTTTGCTGGTTAATACTAATCTCTCTTCTTATTGCATCTGCTGCTTCGTCGAACTTTTTCAGGCGAACCAAAAGTCTGGAGAACTTTGCACAAAACTCTGCCGCTTGCCTGGGCCTGTCTTCAATCTGTTCATAAAACAGTTAGAGAGTGTAATTAATGATGTTAGAGATTAAAAAATTAACATACGTCAAGAACAATAGTTGAGAATATACGAACCATCACAACTTCGACGCCTCTTTTGTATAGCTCCACAGCTTTTTCAGGATACTGCGTTTCAATCATCTTCGCTGCTTTCTCCAAGCAAAGAGCTCCAGAATCAGCCGCTCCGTGCTGTTGGTACATGACACACGCCCTTTCAGCCAGGTTCCCTATTTCTTGGAGTTGTCCCAGTTCCTTGCAGATCAAAGCCGCCTGCTCGTAACATTTTGCTGCGGAGAAAAGGCTGCGAAAACGTCATACAAGGAGTAAATGAGTAAAAGAATATTTTATGTACCTAATGGCGGTGTGGAGATTAAACTATTTTTTAAATTAATCAAAACCTGTTATTCTTCTTGTGACAATCTGCAGCTTTCATGTAACAATCCTTGCATTCCTGATATGATTTGGTACCTTTATAACATGTTGCTGAATTCACAAGTTGAGAATACGGAGCATAAAAACATTTTTAATTGATTAATTAGTTTTTATTGATTGCCTAGAATTTAATAATAATTGTTAGTACATAATTTCTTATTTTACTTACCAGCTTTATTGTACTCGTCTGCAGCAATGTCGTAATCCGCCTTCCACTTTAGTAAAGATGTTTTCAAACTAAAATATTCCAAAAAAAAAACGCGATTTTTAAAATCTTTTCCCCTACAATTTAGACACAACCTTAAAATAAAATGTTAAAAAGCTTACCTTTTTTCAGCGGTTTTGATGTGCTCCAGTGCTTCCTCCGTCTTTTTTTCGTGTGATGCCATTGTGACTTAATTGTGGCTGAGATTCAAGTGTGAAAATGACAGCTAATAATAATCCGTATTGTTAAAACCAGTTAATAACCGTAAGTCGAAAATCGTATTTTTCACTGCGCCGAAGAAGCTAATATAATATTCAAGAAGACTAAAACCTAATCAGCTGTGCAATTAAACAAGGTTCGTAAAACGTCGATCATTCAGCTTCTAATTCCCAACTTTTCTTTCGTCACATTCACATATCCGATGCTTTTATCATTTCAATCGACCTTATCCGCAGTTTCTTCTTTCAGTCACTTTAATGTTTGTGACAGTTTATTTTTATTTATTTGGTTGGTCAAAAGAAAACCAAACCTACTTTCCTAAATCAACTAACTAGCAAATTTTGGTTCGGTCCTTAATATGTATATACACATACAACATACAACAAAACCTTATCAAAGAATTTCAAAAGTTTATTGACTTGATTTACATCTAAATCAAATATGTAGCACAATTACAAGTAATTTTTTTACTTCCTTCCTTCCTTGCACGTTTGTGTGGAGGAATTAATGTCGTGCCACACACAAGATCAGAGGAAGTAAATTCCTGCGACCTAAAAGCGATATATTAAGTAAAAAATGTGAACCACGAAACAACTGTGCCAATACAAGTACCAACCAACAATATGTATTGGTAATTGTGATTTCTTTTTATTATATCACATTCACATCACTCTCATTCACTTCAATTTCTTCATTTCTGTGTGTTTTCCTTGTGAGAGTGAAGGAAGAGTGAGTGAGTTGCAGAATCAATATTAATGCCTATTTACCTACAGAGAGAGAGAGACGAACATCATCAGAGTGGCCCACACACAAAGCCTACACACACCTCGTCCTTCCTCTTTCTCTTCGCTACCTGCTCCGTCCTCTGCTTTCCCCAATTTAGGCACTCACTTCGACTCACATTTCACCATTTCACATCCACATCCGCTCGTCCGTTACAGCTACCAAAGTGCAAAAGTAAAAGCACCGAAACATCCGCCTTGGATTCTAGTCAGAATCCCCTTTTACTTATCTAAACACGGAAAGAAAGTTGTGTCGTGCGTGCCTTCTAGAAAGATGTTTGTTTTTAAAGAAAAAATTTAACGGTAGTGGCGACCAAAAGAACTATATGTAATAAAACCACATGAAGAAGAGCAAAACCCTGCCGTTACAAAACCTCATTTACAAAGCGAAGCTCAGTCATAATTAATAAATAATATGCGGCTAGGCTGTACTTAGTTTTTTTCACGAACCACATCGTGATAATTTAAAGCATAAAAGTCTAAGCAAGTGACTTGTGCAAGTATTTTTTGGTCGGTTCCATGAATCATCTGGAGCTTTCCCTAGAACATTTTTACATAACGTTCATCGTCATAATACGTGGTGGTGTCTGATGACTGACTGATGAATTCCACGTAAAGTTATCTACGCATTTGAATGAAATTGATATCGGCATGCATCAGTGAAAATATTGTTCGATTCGATCTATTTCCTTTTTCGAAGAAACGCTCACTTTCACTACCTCTTTATTTGTTGTCAATTTCGTTTCTTTGAATTCTGTTGTAATGTTAGGCATGAAAAACTACCTATACAATTACGAAAAATATGTTTTCATATTCATAGTTTTTGCAATTCTATTTTTCGGTATCATTCTAAAAATCCAATGCATGAATCGAGTGACTGTGTGCGTCACGTAATTTAAAGGGAGATTCTGAAAAAGAAAGTAACGAGTAGCATTTTTGAACGTATTTTGTTCTCATTCTTTACTTGTTAGACACTTCAGAAGCAGACATGCTATTTTTTATTAGCCCTTGCTGTTCTATTCTATTTCTGCAATATTTTCCACATCACTTCAATACACTGTACTGACTATACTGACTTCGGGAGGGTTTGTACTGACTTTTAGTAATATTTAGGGAAACAATCATGGCCTATGATGTATACTAATTGAATCGGGTGTGGAATTGTAGAGTCTTTGCATTGTTTTTGCCTTTGCTATTTTGTGCAACATTAAAGCACAAATAAGCACGAGATACTTATCTAACTATAAAAATGCGTCTCTCTCTCTCTCTCTCTGTGTGTGTGTGTTTTATTATTACACATGAATGAAACCTCAGCAGTGTATTTCTTGCGCACTTAACTTCATAGCAAATCCTAAAGTAGCTCATTGTTCCCCCAAAATAAAACTAATACGCTTCATAGGGTTTTGCAAAAGCAAAGATTTGTCGATGGCAAGCAAGGCAATGGCTAATGGCTACCAAGAGAATATTGCTCGGTAGGTTTACACTAGCAACGAAGTGAGATCCGTACATTTTTTTTCTACGTGGAGATAACCAGTGAAAGCAAATATAGGACAATCGGACTGTTGCTGCTTGCTCTGGGTTTGCTACGAGAAGATACAGGAGAGGAATTTTTAGAGAAAGGAATTTGCGGAGAAAGTTCTTCGGTCACAAATTGGATGGCTCCATGTTCTCCCTATCACAAACAGTGGAACAATAGATTGGACTTTCTTGCAGCATCATATGTATGTAGCTATACACAGTTAATTAAGCTGAATTGAAAAAATTTAGCCAATTGAAAAATCGAAATTAATCATTAATCTTAAAATAATTTGTAAAAGGAATAATGAGCTGTTGGTGTTTGTCCCGATTTGCCCATCTGAAAAATTCAAATAAGTGTTAACAATTACTCGTACGTCATTAAAAATGTTTACAAAGTAATTGAATATGATGAATAAAAAACTATTTTTAATCCCATCGTTTCATTTCATGTAATTACGTTAGAATTTGTCGTCCTTGCATTACCCCTTAACAAGGAGAACATTTGTTCGAGCTGTAAACCAAGGGACAAAGAGATTTTTAGTCTATTCTCTCCTCGCACCAATTTCACGCTTGATTGAGCGGATATTATATATCATACGGGAGAAGAGAACAAAGAGAAAAGGTGTTGTTCTCACTGGAAATGTCAAATACATTAAAAGCGTGTCGTCATCTCTCTGTAGTCTGTATCATCATTGCCATTGCATGGGCTGGGTTTAAAGTTTTCAAGGAAGTAGGAGGAATAAATAGCACGCATGAGGAAAGGTTGAAAGTTCGAGGTCAAAAGTAATTTTGGATATCCTAATTTCATTGAATTGGACAAAAATTCAAAGCAATGCCAATTTCAAAAACATCATTAAAAGAGACAAGTTTCGTAAAAGTTGTAAAGTTCATAGACTGAGATGACGCTGTTTCTCACACCTCTGCTGCGAAAAGTCGCAGAACGAACCGAAAGAACGCAGTTTCGTGGCGATGGAAAAGTCCAGAGGAGCAAGAACGACGTCATCCATTTCACTTTTGTTAATCAGATCAAATAACATGTACGCCAGCAATGAAGCCGTCTCTGACAGTAACAAAAGCAATTTCCAAGAACAAATTGTTCCATCCCAAAAGACAAAAACGAAATAAGCCCTTTATTCACCTTGTCTCCCAATTCTCCAGCTCGCATTATTATTACCCTTAGTTTTTTATTATTCTTTCTTTCTCACGCTCTCTTTCCACTTTTCTTTCTTTCGTCGATCTTTCCCTTGTAAATTAACATTTCAAAAGAAAAAAATAGCTGAAACTTTTTCATACTTTCACGTGTGTAATACGCATACATAAATAAGTAAAAAAAATAACTTTTCATGTGTATTTCTTTCAAGGTCACTTTCTCCTCACTCTGCTGATGACGACATTTCACTACTCACGTTTAAGTTTTACAATTTTTGCTTTTTACACTCAATGATAACGGCAAACAAACAAGGAAAGCTGAGTAAACATGCTTGATGTAGTTTCTCTCACACCGTCACCGGCCTCTGTGTGTAATCTCCGTGTCTCGTCTCTCCTGCAGCTGGAAAATCTCATTTCGCTCACTTCTATCCTTTCGTGGCTTGTTTGCTTGGTTGTTGGTGGCAAATAAAACGGAAACGGGTGAAAACAAGCGACATCAGAATTAATCATAATCATTATTACTTCTCTTTGCAACATTCGGTTGGTAGTTGGCAATAAGCATACATCGAGCTTCCTGCATTGTTTGCTGTCGAATTTCTTCTAAATGTCATAGAAAGCAAATACTTAGGCTAAATAAATTACTGTAAGTACGAAGCACCATTTTGGCTGGTTATTATTACAAACTAAAAGCATTGTCGGTAATTTCTCTGGCTTCATCAAAAGTTCGGATGTTCTCCCTGTTGTTGCCCACGCGCTTTTAACCTTCCCTAATTTTGGCTTCCTGCACCAAATGACTATAAGCGACCGAAATATTATTGCTAAAATTTATTGGAGGAAACACTAAATTGGAGTGACGTTCGACATTTAAATTATTCCATGACTCGATCGGAATTCAAGTCCCTATTGACTCGACTAGGTGAGCATGTGCTGGAGATGGTTGCGAGGAGGAAAGATTTTTTTTCTCCGAAAATTAACTTAGCGATTCCTGCTTACTTGCGTACATCCGTGCTTCCTTTTTTATTACCCTTCACTTTCCGTGCAACTTGTTGGCGTCATCAGCAGAGGAGCAGAATGACGGTACGTTGGTGATGGGTCTGAAAGATAAAGTGTAATCTAATCAAGCTTTTGTATATGTAATATACTCTGAACTTTATATTCATCATGAACTCCGGAGATTCTCAACATCACCAGCTCACTTACTCTTTCCACTGATTTTCTCGCTCTTTCTTCCTTCCTCTGCTTTCATCGCCAACTATGTATATTATAGCGGAGATGTTACCGTTACGGAATGGCGCAATATTAACAAACAAGTAATAAGGTACGAACGATGCTCAAGATTTTCTTTTTATAAAATGTATTTATATTCCTTCCTCGAATTACACGAGAAGAGCATAATATTAAAGCTGAGAGTCCTCAGTGAAAACATCAACGAGGAAGAAAAAAGCGGAAACGCCCGAGCTGGACCAAAGAGAAACGAAATAGACTTTTACAAGGTGAAATTCTTGTATCTTTTCGTCTTTTTTAAAAAGCCCTGTTGTGGATTTTTCCCAAGTTGCAACTTTCATCGCTACGAAAAAGAGACAATTCATACGTTTGTTGTAGAGTACTTTATTCCGTAGCCAAAGGAGAGACATTCAATTTTGCAGTTGATTAATTTTTGTTGTAGTGATTCCATTTCTCATCTTAGTATTCGGAAACTCTCTTAATCTAGGTCATCCATGTTTCAGCTTTTTATATTTACAATCGAGCGGGTTTCTTGACATTGACAATGGCAATGAAATACATTTTATGGAGATCGCCTGGTCTGCTGTTTTGCAAAATATGTAGGTAGGTGCCATGCATAAATAAGGGTAGGGATCAGAATGCTAAAGGCTAAAACATGAATACAATTTCTTTCCAAGCCTTTTCCTTTTTTACGTCAAAACAAAAAAGACTAGAAAGAAACGTGCCATACCTTGAAGTGATCCAGCTCAGAAAACAGATAAATGGTACTGGGTACATCGTGGAACTAAACCTGAGAGCAGCAGTGGATTCATTAATATGATGCTGGCATCCCTTTTGCTTTTAAAGACGTGTAACGCAGCTAAAGTTAACCGTGTTACACTGCTCACTGGACGATTCACTGCATCGAGTCGAGTGAGACTGCAAACAAGCCTTAGAATTTAGCAAGAACATGGCCATAATGGCTTTGCGGGTTGTAGCAAGTGCGATCTACTTTTCTTTTACTTCTCACCAGTTCCAAGTGCACAAATAGGTATGAATATCACCACCGCCAGCACTATATAGTACATATGCAGACAGACATTTCTTTCTTCAAGAGTAGTACATGTTTGTAAAAATAGTGCAACTGTATGAAGCTATATAAATATTCTAGAATGTACAACTTAGGTCTATATTTCAAATATGCTTTCTGGCTGCTGGATGACCCCTGACATTTTTGTGACCACTGTGGTGAAAGTCGCTCTACCAACCAACGCATACTACACACAAAAGTTTATCAAATTGTCAGCTCAGCGAACTATTCTAAGCTGATGCATAAACTCTGTACAACTTGTTTGAACAAAGCAAAATGTAGTTCTTTTGCCAAAATGGGATGAGTAGTAATAATATGTCTAAACATGTGCATGTCTTTGCGACAGAGCAATGTCATGATTTTACCCTACCCTAACTTTCTACTTAGTCGGGGTAACCAAATTGGTGACATTGACAGTGATTCGGTGAAAGCTATATTTTTACACCAGGAAGTTATAAAAATGCTATAAAAAGGTGGGACCTAAAGTCTGACAAGGCGACGCTATTATATGTAGAGAGGGAGACATCACACGACAAGTACAAAGACGCCGCCCGGACGTGACTTTCATACAAATTATTCAAACACATCCGTGACATATTTATCTCTTCTTTGTGTCAACTTATTCAATTACTGCTTATTATACAATTGCATGATTCGTAACGACCATGCTTAACCTTTGAAAAGTTGATGAAAAAAATTTTAAAATAGGTTTCGTATACTGCCTGCTTAGAGCGTAATGCGCTTGGGAACATGAAACCTAATTTAGTCTAGCGGATAGAAATAGAAAGTAATTATTATTTTGGTTCCACTTTAGGTTCTTCCACGTTCCACTCACAGACGCATCATACCTAGGTAGACAGGAGAGAAAGTTTCACGTACGTACAGAAATACGTCAACAAAATAGCACTCCCGAACAACAACTTGTTCTCTCTCTTGCCCGTTGTCACACGTAGGTAGATGAATATGATATCTTACAGGGTTTCACTTCTGCGAAATATTTGCCCAGTTTAGCTCGCAGTAGACTTGCCTATAATGCTAAAATGTTCCTAACGCTATATTGGTTATTGTTTCCTCACTCCGCTCCGTTCTGTTCCTTAGCTTCATGCACGTAAGCCCTCTTATCGACTTCGAAGGTAAAAGGCGTACAGACACAGGTAGAGGAGCAGTAGTGAACCAGCACTACGACAACCACCACCGTGAGCCATGAGCTTGAGCTTGAGCCACTTTGGCATTGGCACCATCTCCATACAATAATCATACTACGAACGAACCCAACGCATTCTCTTTGGAACTGGGAAAGGAGAAGAAGGAAGGGAACGTTTTTCAATATCGTCTTGAAATTTTGTGTGTACTATAGCAGTGTCCACACTGGAGTAGTGCATGTGCCCTTGAACGGCTGATATTTTGTTATTCATGCAGTTTCATCTACTCCAGGAGAAGAAACAACACACACATCTTCTCACAAGCAGAATTCTGCAAGAATATCACAAGGTACCCCAAGGTTTTCCTTTCTCTCTCTCACTGCATGCTTTCTCCTGCTCCACTCCACAACGCATAAACTTGAGGAACGACAAGAAGCAGCATAAAGCGAAGTGATGTGATCTACGTTTGGAGGCATGTCTCAGTCTCATCGTGTTCGCGTGTGTGCATGTTTACCGTAGTACTACGTTTTACGCTTTACGATGATGATCATCATGGGCCATGGGAAGTAGAAAATGAGATAAGAACACATGATGGTGATGAGGAAATCATCAAAAAAGTGCTGCGTTTCTCTTTCCCAACTTGTGTGGCTGCAGAAGACGGAGAAGTAGCGCAATACTAAAATATCTCCTTTAGGTGGACACATTTTATTCTGGTACATAGTAGTTTTATTATTTGTGTACTACGCTAATCGTATCGTCGTCGCCTTTATATACGTGTGGTTTTTGTGGTGTGTGTCCTTTTCAAGTATAAACAACCTGAAGGCTGAAAATACTTTTAGTATTTATTTACCGTCTTCATTTCCCAAACGCACACGTAAAAAACATCTCCAGGGGCTGTTAGCTGGACTGGAGAAGTGAAGATGGATAGGAAATAAATAAACTTTTATAGGGAGTTGTGCCGCTGGAGCTTGGGAAGAGTGGAATTAAAATACGTACTATTATTACTAATCATCAAAAACTTTAATTTTGTAGATTTGTTAGTGTAAAAACATAATTATGTCACTTGTAGAAGTAATCTAAGATTGGAAATCTGGCGTTGTGTGTAGAAATTAGGGAAGAATAAATTTCTGTCTTTCTCACTTACACTTACATATGCATGGAATCGCTTACAAAGTGAGGTTACTTTAATTGGGCTGAAAAGCGAGTTGGGAGAGGCTAATAAGAGAAGTAATAATAAATTTCTGGAATCGATTCGCACAAATGTTTGTATGATATATTAAAAGCTATAGAAAGTCATTAATTTTGTGTAGCTACTACTACATAGCGATTGTTTCGATTGGCTGGTCCATCTGTAGTTAAATATAAGAGAGAAAAGTGCTTCATTTCCACTCATCCAATTTTGTGCGCACTCGAACAGAAAACAATTTCGACGAGTATCACATAGTAGATAAGCAAACGAAATTAAAATAACCGAACCACTGTAACCACTCTAGAGAGAGAACTGTAGCCGTAAAATAGTGCGTGTGCCTCTGTACTACTTTTCTCTTGATAAAAAAGTTATGGAGAAAGTGAGTTGTTTGTTACTTTTTTAGACTGGAGACTACTAACAAACATTATTCAAAATTCAAGGACACCCTCATTTTCCAGACAAACGTTCTAGCAGTAGGCTCTAGTGTTAGGAAACCGTAGACATAACATAAAGGGCAAGTTTAAAATTAGCAATGGTTTAGAGTTTTCATTTGCTAAATTCTAAAAGGAGTTTGTCAACTAACCTGAGTGTATTCAACATTTCCACTGCATCGCTCTGTCCCTGGAGGATGGATACGTAAAAGGTCAAGTGAGCAGGAAATTTCCCGAGGTATGCCAAAAACGTTTCATATTCAATTGCGCACAAAATAATACACTGATGAACTTTTGTATTAAATTGAGCTTCTCATGTCTGGTGACCAGACTAAATGATAACGATTAACGATTTTTTGTCTGTTTAGCGCAACATGCGACATTGTCTCCGTTTATTGAAATCAAACAAATTAGTGAGGAAACTGCCAAATTAAGCTGTGATAAGAAGGACGGGGAATCGCAAGGGATTTTCTTTTCAACGATCCTGTTAATATTGACACGCTAAACTCCGCAATAAACCAGTGAAGACTCTTACTGGATTTCTTTCCTACATCCATCATATTCCTAAAATATTGCTGACTTACGAATAAATGAGACGACATGTGGACTCTGACTTTTTCTGAAATTCCTCTTGTCCAATTTTGTCATCGACAACGACATGAACTGTCGTTTCTAACTGGACATGCAATCAACTGCCAAAGTCACAATGGCGATTCATCAAGTTTCAGAACTACATTTGATATATTGAAGGCGAATAAAATGTCACAAGAAATTTTTAATACGATATTTCGTAAGTGTCAATCATATCTAATCTAGTACATTCGCTGTCTTTCCAGTCGGTTTCTAAATAAAGTTTAATTGTCTTTTTTTATTCTTGCAGAGTTGTCTTCGTAAAAGAAACCCAAAAGTCGAACTCCTATTTACAGACGCAGATGGTGAGAACGAGCCACAAAAGAAACTCATAAAATCAGATTAATAATGTTATTAATCAGTACTCGTAGTACATGATAAAGGAATATAGTAAAGTGCTTAGTTTAACTAAAAAGTGATTAATTTGTTAGATTTGCAAGCTGGTGTTCTTGCCAAGTTGACTTTTTCAATTGTCACAGAAGAGATATAGGTCGTAAAGTAAATAATAATTAAACATCTTTAATAACATTACCTAGAACGCAACGGTAACACACATTATAAAGAAAAAATATTTAGCGCAAATGTAAACTGCAAATGAACAAACAGCTCAATCGAAGTAACAGTAACAACATTTAATTTGTGATCTAGCGGGTTATACGTAACGTTCGGTCGGTGTACCAGGGTGGGCTCTTTAAAAATCAAAAAAGGTCAATTTCTTTCTTTCAATATCTGTCTTAATATAGAAAAAGAGAAAAATCTAAAAAAATCTATATACCAACGATGGCTTACCAAAGTTTGCATGAGATGATCCGTAACCTTTCGGCTTACATCAAAGTGAGTGGGATGAACATGAAAAATGTAACAAATCAATTTTTTCTTATGTTATGCGCTATCGGAAATTTATGAATGGATTAATTGCTCATTTCAGAGCCTTGAAATGTTGTGCGAATGCGGAGTAACATTATCGAAAAATTTTGAGGTAAGTGTTAACAATTATTAGGTTAAATCGAATGAATAAGACTGAGCCAGAGTTAAATAGCAATTTTTTAACAATATCAATTTTTTTTTAAAAAGCGACTGTTGTCCCAAGCCGGAGGTGGAGGTGCTTCTTCGTCGTCAGGAACTATGGACAGTGATACGCTCAGTCAATCTGTTGCGACCTGGGAGGTACTTTAATAAATTTATCTGTTAATCTGTCAATCAAAATTTAAGTGAAAGCTCTACTTTGATGTAATATGTAATTTCTTATAGCTGGCTCACAAGGTTGCCACGTCTGATACTCATTCCCTTATTTCGGAACTTCTTCCTCTTCTTCAGGAAACTGTACAGAATGTCATGAAAGATCCCAATTCCATTCAGTCCAGCAGTACATACGATGTAAGAGCTCATTAAAAGGCATCTATTGATTTCTTGGAAATGTCACCTTTGTTGACTTAAAAATATATTCCGCTGACTTGACTTCTCTTGTCCGCAGGTCTTTCGGTCCTGTTTCTCTGCCTTTTTCCAAATCCAATGGAGGTTTTGCCAGCTCTACCTATCATGTACATCTTCCCAAGCTGGGTCTCATGGCGGTATTTTGCGAAGTCCTGACACGCACCTTGCCCGGTCTCCAACGCTTGCTTCTTTCACCTCTTCCTCCATGTCAGCCGACCGCAGGGAAAGCACTGAAAGTTGCATGAGTGCGTTTAGTCTTCCTCGGAGCAGTATTTCTGGTATGTCCTCCATTTCCTCGCGAAGTTCCTCTCCACTTCCAGGCATGGGTCATCATCATGGACATTACTATGGTCTAGGCGGCACCAGGTCTCGAACATCTAGCATTTTTGAGAGCAGCCCATCTGTGAAGTTCACACCCTCCCAACCTCCCAGCCCACTGATGCCGTACGGGGACGGCTCATTTGGGCCAAATCTATTTCGCAGATGGTCTGCATATAGCAATACCAGTTCCGGAAGTGGACACAGTGGCGCAGGGAGCTCCCTCAGTGGGATGGGAAGTTATGGGTCAAGTGGAGGAAACGGCGGTAGCCTCAGCTCTCCAATGAGTTATGGATCTATGGGATTTAGTAGCAGAAGATGGTCTGTTCCGGCATCCTGCAGCCAGCCGTGCTCTGAAACCTCAGGAAAGAAATCAGAGTCACCGGATTTGGACTATGGGTTGATGAACGCAATAAATTTACTTTCGACTAAACCACCGACACCTACAAATCTTATCTTAGAGGAGCCACGAGACGAGTATGGGGAATTGGAGTCGGAGGAACCACAAACCACATCTTTATGGCCACCCTCGGATACTATGCCAGGCAATCGTTTGATCCATTACAATTAACATATTTTACTGTATGCGGAATTTTGCAATTGTAACGAATTATTTCTTCTCCTTGGCAGGCGTTGTTCTAACAACTTGTGGCACCGACCCGGATATTCCGCCCGGTGGACCAATAGAAGCACTCCATGGTTCAGGTCATCAGTCCCTTCGAGTCCCCTTTGCAGGGCCAGGAATGGACCCAACCTTTGGTTTGGGACCCATTCCAACTATCAGCCCTCCAGGGAACCGGTTAGCACCTGCAGGTGCTGGAGCAGGTGTTCCAGGCTCAGGGTCCTTATTCTCTAGTCAAATCTCACGATCTGGTAGCTCATCTGGGGAATATTCTCTGTTTGGGACTACGCCGACAACGACATCGGGACCCTGATCTCCACTTTCTGACTACAGAAGAAGCTCGCGTGGTGTCATTTCCGGATTGAGACGACAGTCGCTCTACTTTATATTTGAGAACGGCCAAAATCAAAGCCAACAACAGAATCAAAGTAATCAAAGTTAATATGCAATAACGGTACTAAAATATTACTGTAGTTTGTAATTTGTAGCACCATAAGTCACTCGGCCGAAATTCCGCAAAAAAAAATGGAAAAAATACAGCTAGAACGATCATCTCTTCGTCAGGTAGAAAAATACACACACATTTAACATTTCTAATAATTAAATATTCTCCAGTACAATCTTCTTACTTCACTCGTTGCTGCTTTTCACTTTGAGCTGGAATCAAGTGACAAAAATAACGGTTAAGTAAGAGACGGATCTAGAAATGTCGAAATTTTCATTTCAATCCGCGCACCCGCAAACAAACTATCGGTGACGAGGGTTGCATTAACGATTTACGTACGAAAACGCTTTAAAATGTATCCCGTGCAAAGTTACCGTTTACAGTTTAAATACAAAAGCCGTACTTTAAAAACGCTCTATATTACTAAATAATGTATTGCAATAAGGTGAAATAAATATGCTTATCAATTAACATCAAATGCTGTTAAAGCTGTAAAAGTAAAATGAGACTAGATTTAACTGGACAACGTTTATAGAATTGTAGGTTCATTCGGAGGAGTGTCCTACTCCACCTTAAATACAAAATGTAGACAATGTGGATTGTGCAATTACTGTAGCTAATAACACTTTTTAAAATTATTAACGTACAGTACATAACTAGAAATGTCACATTTTATATTTACCGTAGCTGAAGCATCGAAGTCGACAGATGCAGATGTCACTCACTTTATGTAAGAATGAGAACCTCAACCCCAGTTTCCAATTGTCGATAAGGTTCTGAAGAAGCTGTGCTGTTGTAAATTTAAAGAGAAAATAATCTAAACTTGATAGTTAATTAGTTGCCATTTTTCATAAAAACTTACTAAAAGAAGAAATGATGTAGCCATTCACGTACTATCTAACTTGTGGTATATTCATGGTCTCTGTGTAGAGTTGACCTCAGCAGAGCATTATAAGCATTTAAGGACGATTTTTCGTGACTTGACCATCATTTTTTGATTTGAACGTAGAGAAACGATTAGCGATTTTGAAACTTTTTTCTAAACTAATACAGTTTCGCGTGTCAAATGTTGTCCTCCGGTGAAATGTACTCTATCTAAAAACGGCGTAATACATTACAATTACATTTACACAGATCAGGAAAAGATATTACTGGTATACGTTTAACATTTCTATTGTATTAATGGTAACGGTACATGTATTAAACTACCTTCACCCTAGGAGCTGGAGTCCTTGGGATTTTTGTATCTTGTATTAACTAACTGCATTTAAGTATGAAAATGAAACATTGATCCTGTGCGGCTACAATTTTTTAACACCAGACGTCCCTTATGATGATGTTAAGCGTTAGTCCAACGCGACTTACATTTACGCAATGAATCTCAGTTGCTGCTGGCAGAATGGTTCGTATCGTCTGGTTGTTATTATTATTTCCAATTATCTAACTTTGCCGTTGAGAGATTTTTTATGGATTCGTTTCGTTTTACCAAATGAGAATATTATTTAGTTTAATTTAATTTACAATTAAAAATTTCTAATACTCGGTATATTTGTGTGGGGTAAAAACGGGTTCCCGCGATGAGGGATTCTTGTAATAATTCTTGAAAATCCTACTATGCACATTACACAGTTAAATTGCAACAAAACCTTTCTGAACATGCCCATAATATTGCTTTAAAAGAAATATTTACTGTTCCTTCTTTTCTCCTTTGACCGGTGTCGTGTCATATTATTTATAAGATTATTGTACTCAACGATTTTCACAAACTTACCTAATAATTATCCTTTAGCAGTCACATGTAAGCAGCGATAAGTTTGCTAAAAGCCATCAATATTATTTTTTATTTTTAAAACCGACAAGTTAAAACTTAAAACTCATATTTCCCATCTGCCATAAAAAAGACCAACGAATTTTCTTGGTTCATTTACATTGTTTCATGTGTTATTTTACATGCAAAGTATTTAATCCATTAATTTAGTTTTGTCATTTACAGAATCAGAGTACAGGTTTCATTTTTAAATACAATCAAGTCTATTTAATTCCGCACATTATATGTATTAATAATGTCTGGGTACGTTTATAAGATTTTAAGCATAATCCCCAAATTCTCAGACCCGCACATTTAAAAATAATTGTTTTTATCGTTGTGTGTAATTCGGTTAAGTTTTAATTACGTACTGCGTACATAACCTGCTTGATGCAGAGTTTTTCAACTTATTGTAATAAACGTTATTACATAAAAACTACTTTTTCTATGTATGTAAAAGCAAATAAATTTTAAATATCTATTTATGACATAGTAATTAAGATAATGTAAGACGTACAATTTCCCGGTACTCGGTCGGTACACACAAAAAATTACTTGCTGGAGCAAGTAAGTAAACCTTTTCTTCTCACAAAAATTTTAGTCAGCTAGCGAAAAACTAGCCACAGTGAAAACATAAATATTAATTATTATTATTATTATATTGTGAAACATAAAATATAATAAAATTATTAAACATTACTCTATTGTATATATTTGCATGTTTTGTGTGCAAAAGTTGTAATATTCAGTTTTCATTAGTTTTGTCGTTAATTAAAATTAAGGTATATACATATATACGTTACATTTACATTCATGTCGTCGGTTTTTGATTTGTCAATTTTCAGTGGTTTAGCAGTAGCAGTCGGACATTCTTAAACGAATGAAGTTCACTTATAAATTATTGTGGGTTTAAATCTTTCTATTAATAAAAAATTGATTGCCACTCTTTTAAAATTAAATACACTAATTATCACCACTTTAAGGCACCGTTACAGTTGTTTCATTTAAGTCTTCACGAATGCATCCCCCAGGAAGTAAGAATTTAAACCTATCCGAGTTTTCCACTACGTGGTCAGGTATTCCTAAAGTTGACCATGTTTTACGCACATTTCCCGACTGCGCTATAAGATCCTTGAAAGTGAAAGCTTCCGGGTACATATCATAAATATCCGCTCCTTTGCAAATTTTTCGTTGTATCTCACTGGGAAGAAGCAATTTAGTTCTGGTCACACGATCACTATGCGAGTACGATGTCATCTTGAAGATGAAGTCCGCAATGTTCCTGAAACAGAATGAGCAGTGCCAGCCTGCATCCGCAAGACGATACTTTGACCCATGTCTGCCATGATGGTACCAAAATCCCGAATTGTAAATTGTCACGTGAGGTTTCCAATTTGTTGTTAGCAAGCGAAACTCAAAAGAGTAGAGAAAATTTTGCATCTCCAGGTGAAGCTCGGAGGGAATGCCGTTGCAAGTCTTGAGAAGTTTAATTGTGTGCGAGAATGGGAGCTCATCGATGTCGCCCACAATTATCAGGTCGCCTTCTCGTGGATTTAAATCACGAATAAAACGGCTCATTTCACCCCTCATAGTCGCTTCATTCTGAAAGTCCTTTTTCGGGTGCTCGGATAAATCTGTAATAATTTTATGCACAATTTTTTCCTTTGCCCATAAAAACCTTTCGACAGACTCGTTGAAGACAAGTGGCTTGCTTTTTCCGGTGAAAGTTTTGTCCGCTTCAACTATCAGAAAAATATCCACAACATTCCATAACTCTTTCAGTCTAATTTCTAGCATATCGATTTCAATGCTGAAGATGAACGCGTCAATGACCCTTGGGTATTTGGAGTCGGGTTCCCTCGGAGTCCATCCATGGTGCCCACACAGAGCTTCCGTCTCAAGCGTGGGAGCGTAGATGTGTGGAATGAGATTTTCTGGAAGATCTGGTTCACGGTCCCAGATTGGTCTGATAAGATATATGAAATCCCTCAGTGCAATGATCAAACTAGTTCCACACAAAAATCCAAGCAGCAGCAAGGTCACCAATACCAGTAGCGTTAGGACGACACGGCGTCTCCGAAATCTAATTGGCGACATCTCACACGAAAGTTCACCGGAAACATCACGGTGAAATTCGCTGGCCGCAAATTATTTACGCGTGAGTCGAACTTTGCCTTTTGAAAATGTCTCATTTCAACCCAGAGAGTGAAGCCACAAAATGGAGAATGTACGACTGTAGCAGAAAATCGATTTGTGCTTTTAAACTCTTGAGTGATAAGAGGCCACGTCATCGCTACGTCGCAGTCGTAGTTATCTTCACTCTTCAGATAACAAATGTGGGACTCATATTTGTTGATAGGTGTATTTACCTGTAACTAATTTTCATCAAAGGATTGAGTTGTGGCAGATATTAAAGCTTTATAATAAATTCATTTAAATGTCTTTATTTCTTTGTAATTGTATTACCTGTTGCTCTGCTGCTGCTTGTTGTATGACTGACAATAGCTCTTATCTCGAGCACAAGCACATCATTTGAAATTCTTTTCTTTTGTGTGTCGATAGTATTTTTACATTTAATTTGGCAGAAAGAATAATGCTGAAATAGAAAAGCGGATTGGGTAATGAAACGAGGAGCAAAGTCTGACTAGATCTAAGATATCTAAATGCGGGTCGTGCTTATGGCATTTTGGCACATTTCCAAGCATCAACTCATACTCAGTCATGGACATACGTTGCGCTTTGAGGATAACCTTCTGCAAATAAAATGCCGGATGTAGTTCAAGGAGTTGAGCAAAACCATGTGTCAATAAAACACTCTAAGATAAGAGGTGACGTTCAGGTTAGAGAGAAACAGAAATGCGTACCTGGTGCTGGGTTATTTAGACCCATCTCCCATTATTCTCGTCATTTATTTTCCATGTTTCTCCTCCCTATCATTCATGAATGGTGTCTTTCTTCATGGAATGAGCTTCCGTCGTTTAGAACAAATCAAATTAACAATAGTCATTTAAATGTCACTTCTCTGGGTGCATTTCCTCAACTTATTAATACAAAACAATGAAACTTTATTTTTCACAAACTTTTTTTTTCTCAGATTCCTGCTGAGATTAACAAAAATTCAAAAATCCTTTTACAAAATTTTCCACATTTAAACAATGAACAAAAACCACAACAATTAGGGATCAGTCTTGAACCAAAAACCATTTACTATACATGAACGTACATGCATTTTCCGTGTCTCTTAAAAATTAAAAATTAAATACAAGTGCAAGCGGCTACAAAAACTGAAATAGGATATAGGGGCGTACATTATTTGCGATTACATACGCAAAGTTGAGTTATGGCTTGCTTTTCAGTATTGTAACCAAACTGTATTCGCAGAATAAATTATCATGCGCTTCTTCTTGTCCATCACAACTGTTAGTTATAGAAATAAATAAATAAATAGTATAATTAAAATAGTAGTGGTAAGCAAACACCATAAACTGGTTTTCATGCAACTAAACCTCAAGTAATCTAATGACAAAAGTATGCATGCACAATTAAAAGTTAACACAAAAATATAACAATGACTGTCATCTTTATCCGAATAATGTTTTCATTTCGCCTTGCAAAACCATTCCTTCAATTAACCTAGGATCAAACATTAGTCCAATTTTATTATTGGCGGAAGTCGAAGGAGAGCCAAATTTCTTATTCCCAAATGATAATTTCTTTGTGGTCGAACTGGCACCGTTTACGAGTGATACTAAAGACCTGTCCTGAAGGACTTCGCAAATGGACGGAAGTTCACTTTCCTCGATCCACGAGGACAAACCTTTCAGTGAGCAAATCTTCCGATATTGCTTGTACACGAGAGAGATTGGAACTGGTTTGTTAACTCCGTCGGCCATCGGGTCTCTTGTATTTGGAGCGTCTTGATTAAGTTTCAACAGAGCTGCTAAAATCGTCATCTGTTGGAGAGGTAAAGGTCCTACGTCTTTTCTCTGTTGGAGAACTTTGGAGACAGCTAAAACCCCGATTTGATCATTTCGAACACAAACCTTTCTTGGACTAAGGGATGGACTGCACATTACTAAAACAAAACATTAAAATAATTTGTAAATAAGCAGAATTTAGACTTTATAGCTGAACCAGACTTCTTTTGAATTTGAAATTTTCAAATGCCTTACCATTTTCATCATGTTCGGCGGATTTGACGGCGGCAGCCTGTTCCTGTTTCTCAACTGTGACCATAGCCTCTTTGCAGGCATGCAAAGCCTTCCTGGCGTCCCCAGTGGATGCTGCTACTTTGGAAGCTACAAATTTAATAGCTGCCGATGCAAAAATATTCTGACCAGCTTGCTCCATTCGCTCTTGAATTATCTTTTCGATATCTTCACGGAGATAGGGAGGAAAACTCATGGTTCGACACATGTTTTCAATCGGCATAGGCGCCCCATTTGCACTCCGGGCAAGTTTTTCAGGGGAGCTATTCAAATGCAGGAAAGGAAGGTGCCGGACGGTGAGGTCGAGGGCGTTAGCGACGCCTATCAGGATCAGTCTGGAATTGGGAGTGCGAGCCCATTCAAACAATGAGTAGAGAACTTCGTTGGAGCCTCTCATTATTTGGTCCATTTCGTCAAGGATGACGACTCTATAAAACAAAAAAGGAAATACAATTAGTAATTTATTTTTGCTAAATGTAAGATTTAAGGGGGGATTAAATTATCGATGAAATATAAAGTTGCGTACATCATATTTGAAGCTTTGGTTTTGGTAAACAATTTGTCTTTGACTCTGTCCTTCAATGACCCGGCAGACTTTTTGGAATCACGTGCAGTCTTCAGTTTCTCGAGCACTAATTCATAGATATCAGTCGCAGCTCTCTTGCACATGCAGTTCACGAAAAGATGATAAAATCCTATCTTCCGTTTCACTGCCTCCCTTTCCTTTGTAATTTTATCGATCACAAATTTGACAACCGCCGTCTTTCCAGTTCCTGGCGCCCCCGAAATGTACAGACTTCCAGGCTTTTTCTCCTCCAGATGCTCACCGATAAATTCATAGACCTCCGCTATTTGTGCCTCTCTTCCTGGTAATGTTTCAGGGGATGAGGTATCGAGCGCCTTTCGAAAGACCTCCAAGCTGCCTGCATCAATATTTGGTAACTGGTCGAAGAAGCTTTCTTCATTATCACTTAAATTCGACTCCTTCGACTTCCCTAACTTTCTCTTTTCAGCAGTTCTTTTTGTGACAGTTGCCCGACGTTTTGGGAAACTTTCAGTGACCTTCTTCTGAACCATTTTCTCCTATTAACAATATTTTGGGTAGGATAAAGAAAATCAATCAACAAACGAAAAACCTGTTATAAAAATTCTGCCCTCAAAAATCAGTTCACTTTATAATTATAATAAGAATTTCTTTTTTAAATTAAACTTTGAAAACAAAAACAAAAACAATTGGTATATTGTTGTATTAAAGTTAAATATTCAATTAAAGAGTACTGGTCACATCAGAGCTGGAGGGAAAAATACTGGGCCAAGTAATAATAGAGAGAAATGCAACAAGTCAACTTTTCCTGGCTCTCTCTGAAGCTGAAATGAAGTTGTTGGAGGGAGAACTGGCAGAGTCGCAGAATGCAACGTTTGTTGCTGTAAGCAAGCTGACTGGAAAATGAATGCATACAAAAGTTTTTTAATCCGTGTGGACACCAAAAATACCAGCCAGTTACAGACTTACAGAAAATGCTAATCGCCTTACTACTACCCAAAAGCCCAAGAACATCCGGAAAAATCCTACCCTTACCTTTTTATCTGCTTCGCTCTCGCTCTTATACATTATAGCTCATAGCTCTTGCTCTTGTTTCATTCCCCCTTCTCCACTTTTTCCCACTTCGTCTTTGTTGCATTTTCCTGTCCTGTCAGTAAACCCCTGTGTGAAGACACATGATCATATCAACATGAATCAGGTGAGAGGGACGAGACCACCCTTGAGCGCGCAAAGCTTCGTCATTGAGCTAACACGTGAAACTCGGTTTTAAGCTGGCACGACATTTGGGGTGCTCTGAGAGTTTTGGGAAAGTTTGATCACACCTGGAAATCATGCTGTAAATTACAGCATGTAATCCCTTGTTTCGTTGTTTCTGTTTACTTTTTGCCTCTGAGCTTTCATTTGAGGTTTTTGTGACAATTTAAAAGCGTTTTGTTTTTATTTTTATTTGTATTGTAATTACTGTGATATAATTAGTATTTTACTAGTAGTGGTTAATTGTTGTTTTCTTACACTGAATGAAATGGAGGAATCGACGGCTTCATCTACAACAATGACAGCAGCGTCGTGTTCGGAATGCTCGTCGCAGGATGTAATCATTAAAAAAGCTCGAAAATCTTATTGCAGGTACAGGGAAAGCAAAAGCGTTTGTTTTCATGTTCATTCATCTTTAAAACATTTTGTAAACATATAATTTATGTAATTGTGTTGTAAAGATACGTAATTATTTTCATTGCATGCTTGTAGGAATTGTTGGAAATACCGGTGTGAGTTCCAGTTCCGAAAGAGACTCTTCGAGTTTGGTAGACCTGCCAAAGGCACCACTGGAGAAGTGTTTCGGCCTGCTGAGCAAGTTCTTATTTGTTACGACGGATCGCCTACTTCAGTCGCGCTGATAAATTTGGCTTTGAATGCACTAACCTTTACACATCAGAATCAAAATGATGGATCTTCGCCCAACCTGCCGTTTCCTTTTAGGTTTTCAATTTTCGTCATATTAGGTAAGAAAGGCGTCATTCACACTTTGTTATAGAGTTGTGATTGCGACAACCACGTTCAAAACGCAGGCGTGGCTCATTCATATAATGTATTAAATATTAAATGCTTGTAGAGAGTGAACTGAATGGAAGCCCAGGCGTAGATGGTCGCCAAAAGAAACATCTTCAATCTCTAATTGAGTGGACAAAATACGCCGCCGCGAAAAGCAATGGAGTTAATTTTCCTTTACTGACAAGTTGTTTGGAAATGGGACTTCGAGAATTCCATAATGAGAGTAATGGTATGAGGTTAAATGAAGTACCGATTGTACTACGGTTAAACGGAACTGGAGATGATGGATGTCCTCAGGTGGATTATGAGCCAATTCAGGCGCTGAGACTGACCCCGATTGAAAGTTTAGATCTACCATTTAGCGAGACATTGGACGAGCATTTAATGGAATTAAGGAAATCACTGAAGACCAAGACTGAGGACAAGGATTTCATTACTATTTTAAAGTGAGATTTACCTTATTGCTTATGTTATTACATCAACAAACAAATCTGCCACACCGGTTTAATGACCCATTTTATTTCAATTAACGTATACTAGGAAGAATTTGGTGCATACTGTTGCCAATGAATTAAAGGTGTCGAAAATCCTTTTACCTGAGGATCAGACTTCGTTGGCTGTTAAAATGTTTAGTATGATGTCGTTAGGTAGAGGAGGTCAAGTCGCCGATGAAATGGTAATTTTTAAAGCGGTAATTTATAGCTAACTTTCCTCTGAACTTTTTAATTTTCATGTACATTTCTTTGACTTTAGTCTTTCAATTCAACTATTGAAAACGGTATTGTATTGGCAAGGCCATTGATAGACGTTTCGGATGATGACATGCGCGCATATTTGGAGACTCTGACGGAGCAGGCTACTAAAGGAATTGTGAACAAGGCATCAAAGGTATAATTGGCTGAACCCATTAAACAATTAGTTTGGGCCTGCAAGTTTTTAATGTGTCTTTAATCGAAGAAAATTAAAAATTTTAGATGAGAAAGATGAAAATAGATTCGGTAGAAAGGCAATGCGACGATTTTATCGTGAATCTCCAAAAGGGGTATCCTGCAACAGTATCAACTTTGACCAGAATCGGAAGCAAGTTGGAGTCAAGCTCGTCCTCCAATGTCGAAGGTGATGAGGTGGCGTCTCGTAATCAATGCCAATTTTGCAAAGTAAGCAAAAGACATTTCGATAGTGTATTTTTATGTGCTGCAGTGTAAAGATTAAAGTATTCTTTAATGTCTGCAGAGACAATTAGACTCGACTGTTGTATCAGAGATTGGCTGCCTCTGTTACGGTTGTCAGCACTTCCTTAATGATGCGGTAAGTTCATGCATGGGTTGCATAAAATAAGCAATACGTGATGAATGTAATAGAAACTTCCATCCGAGCGTAAAAATTGAGCGTGGTTTATGTCTGTGAAATGTTTCAGCATCCTGATAAGAAGGCATACTTCAGGAATTTATTGTTACTCAAGCAGGAAACCTCCAGTGCGACGAGCTGAGTTTAATTTAATGAATGAATCATTACTCAAATGCAAAAATAAATGTAGCGCACGACCCATGCGTTTTAAAAATTAAATTTGGTGATGGATATTTTTTTATTGTCTTTTCATCATTACAAATGAAAAGCAATTGCTCCGACATTCATCATTTTCATTTTTTATGCTTGTCTTTAAATATTATATCATAAAACTGTCTTTTACATTACATAATGTAGCATTCTAAACATTAACCAAACACACTGAAGAGCTGACGACTAACAGCGAATTAAATTATACATTACGATGATGAGAGGCGTACCTAAAAGCGAATTCTATTTTTTCGCCATAAAATTAATTAAATGGTATATACAGATCATTATTTTAATATGTACCATAATAATATAATTATTCATCGATTTTATACACATAACATGGTCATCTAAAAAAATTCGTCATCTTCCTGCAATCATTTTAAATCAAGCACACAAGAAAAGCATCGGTTACATTACGACACAAAATTATCATTTCCTCGTATAGATCTTTTTTATTTAATAAAATAGCTTAGCTTCAGCTAAACACAAGGCATGACTTGCTTCGCTACGATCATTATTGTGTTTATACCCAAAGAGCGTTTTTACCATTAAATTCTTTTATCCAAAGGAATATCAAAATCCAACCTATCACACCAGTCGTAGCACTTGAAATGTCCTCTAATTCTACAGTGATCCATTCAAATTCCACCAGTGATTCATCTTACAATTTAGTTTGTTTCGGTAGTCGTAACTGCACACAAGATCTATCACCGTTTTTCTTATATGTATCTTTTTTTCATTTACTTTATTTCTATTCGCTACACGCCTAAAGCTAACAATAAGAATACATGATGCATCTCTAATGATTTACTCTTCCCATCACACTTCACAGCACTAAAATTCTAAATTACGTTCACTACCTGATGCGTGTTACCCGGACATATTTATTACTTTTTTCGTCTTGTGATATATTCGCGAAAACAGTCCATGAAGCACCCTGCTTGCTATTGTATAGAATACGGCTAGAACAAAGTTATTTGCGCGTGACTTTTAGAGTGGAAAAAATCTTTGTATTAGTTTTCTTTGTAGCGTCTCTTCTTTTCTCTTCCCTTGCTTGATATGTGAGAAGGCCACCTTTAGAGCCAGATTAATCCTCAAGAATCCTCAAGCAAGCATCGTTCAAAGCTGCAGTGTAGCTGTAGCTGCCTCTACTTTCTTTGTGGTATGTAACTGTCTAAAATTGTTTTTACATTTTATTCGTCCTTAGAGAACTGAATGCAGTGGAGTGCAGTGCATTCTATTTCGTTTACACGATTAATTCATTTTCTTATAAGTTCTGCTCTAGTTTCACCAAACATTTAGTGAAACGTTATACAATACATACATTAGATATTAGATAATAATATAATATTTTTATAGTACATAATATAATATTGTAATTGTAATAATTGTGTATTGATTTGTTGTATAATTTATAGAAATTCTAAATAAATCAAGATTAAAACACACACTGAATTAATGCTAAAATATTATTTTCTGGAAACACTACAGTCTTTAAATTCTACTTGTAAAATGTTGGTCTGTGTTTTATCATTGATGATTACATTCATTTATTATAAAAAGATGCATTTTAAAATCAATGTGATATCACACACTCATTTTCTTCAGAGAACTAGAGACTAAGCTAAAGTTACTTATTAAGATTCATCAGGTTCAACCCAATCCGAAGAAGCCCATGCAGGCATCTTTGTCTCAAAGCTCCATCCAGGCCCCTGTGGAAATAGCGGAAATCGTGCCATTCAGTGAATACATTATTTTCATCGACATAATTTTATGATGTAAGGAAAGTAGAGGACGAGAGGATTGGGTATAGAATATAAAGAAATTTTTTAATCCTTGCGTCGCGTCAAAAGCGCACAACTTTGGAAATCTGTCTGGGGAAAAGTGCACACTTACCTTGTACGTAAGAGCGTGGAGATACATAACAAGATCCTTAGGTTTCGGGTCACGATATCGCACCTAGTTATTGATTGATAAAAGCAATTTTAATGCGCTCAGTTAATATGTGAACAGGCTACAGATTTAATTAGAATTCGGTAATCGTGCTCACCTTGCACTCATAGCAGTGAGGATCATACGTCATGTGCTCATTCCTGAAGCCCGGTGGCCCACTCGACTTGATTGTGATGGATGCAAGTGTAGAGTTATTGTTATCACCCACGGCTGGCGTGGCTGTCGTCGCAGCAGTCGCATTACTTTGTATGATGGCCCTGGTCGAGGGAGTTATTCCTTCATCACATTTTATTGCCGAAGACAAAGATGCAGTTTGCGAGCAGTCTGGTCCCGTCGTAGTCCCTTGTTGAGCTGAAATTATTGTTGATGCGTCAGCAATATTAGCCGATGTTGTTGCGGCAGAAGTTGCACAAGCTCCGGAGTCTTCATCACTGGTCTGGGTCCCTACAGTAACTTTTCCGCCATTGGCAATGACGGCGTCCACCTTCTCCTCCTTCTTCAGAATTACTGGAAAGGCAACTTGAGTTTCCTCATTTTTCATATCTGGAACAGTATCATTATTTACGGAAGAAGCAGCCGAATTATTGCAATTTTCCGTGGAGCCATCTCCAACTGTGCTCCCGACACTACTCCCATTATCACTCTGCACGCTCGTGCAAGACGATGGCCCACTGGCTGTGTTGAGATGATGACAACCAACAACATCATTTCCTCCTCCACCAGATCCTCCGCCAACTGCGCCTCCACTAGCGGAGCCAAATATATCGCTGCCGCCACCTCCTCCATCCTCACCTTCTATCCCCAGCCAATTTTCTGCGTTATGAATTGATATCAATTCTTGAATGAGTTGCTCATCCGTCTTCCCAATTAAACCACCCTTCCCCTTCTCCGGGCCGAATACTGGGTGATTGTACAACGGGTCGTTAACTATTGGATAACCTACATCCCACAAATAGAAAGACATCGCACACATAAATAACAAGATATTATTTCTTTCACATGTCTTCGTCTATTTCAGAGCTTCCTATTTTTCTTTCAACTTTAATGAAATCTTTCTTTTCCCTCATATCGAACTTGCCCCCATTCCTCTACCCACTTTGAGAGCGTATCTTTTATCATTTTATTTCCACCCAATCCATTTCACATTTCCTTGTCCCAAGATACGGGCTGTATTGAATTGGAACACTGATGTGATAAAAGCAGACACGGGATGCAACAGCAGTAGTACTACAGTTAGGCAGGGCAGAGCACAGACAGAGCCATTTGGTTAACAGGGGAAAATAGATATGAAAAGAGAATTTTTGAACGGTTCGTTGAGTGCTGAAAAATGATGAAACTTTAGATTGAAATCCAATTTCCTCAATTTTCATTCTAAATGGAAAATGGTGACAGCTCGTGAAGAGGCAAGCACAATGATGCAGAGAAAGGCTAACGCTTCCCTTGTTTCTCCTCTGTAATGAATTATAATCAATAGACGCTTCCGTTTACGTGGGCTTTACCGTTTTTTTACGCCCAATCAAAAGAAGTACATGTTCATCGAGGTTATTTCATTATGTTGAGAAAATAATTTGATAAAAAATTCCTTGGTCTCCTTCAAAATTGCATTACAATTTACAATTTCCCCTCCCTCTCCTGGTCGACAAACGTTCCTTTCTTTATTTATACAAAACTCCTTTGCTGCCTTTCATCCACGTGATATGCTTTCACGTCCTGGCAGTTTCCGTTCCCCATCCAACAACCAGCGAACAGCTACAGTTAAGAGTAACGTACGTCGCCACTTACTTCACCACTCGCCAACCGTTTTTCCTCCTTGTGACAACACAAAGCGTGTTTCCCAACTCCCCGTATCGGGCGAAAGCGACCGCGTGGTGTAGTGTCGCTCTACCATGAAGATATTATTGTTGACTGAAATAATACACTTCTACATGAGCAGTCAAGAATGAGAAATTTCTACATTTAGCGTGTTTATGGTCAGTCATAACTGACAGAGTATAGCACGGTGGCAGTGGAGCGTCAAAAATGCAGAAGACCTGAGTCTAGTCGCTACTACACACCGGAGTTGAAGCGCTTCTTCACCTTGCGTAGTTTAGAGGAGAAATCCTAATTGGACTGGAAATATGGGAATTGCCAGAGAGCAGACCCGACAAGAATGAAAAGTAGCAGGGAAAGGGAGAGAGGGAGGAAGCGAGCCAGGTAGGAAAACATTAGCTCGTTGAGCAAACTAATTTCATTTCATCAACCTGCTGCTACAGAAGCAATAAGCCCACCTTCGTTTTCTACCCTTCTCTCCTGGTTCACATTTCTTCTGTTTACATACAAATACATTTTGTACTATGCATGCGAGTGCGAGTGAAGAGGGGAAGATTGAAAGCCAAAAACTAAATATTATGCACTAAAACTTAAGCCGAGCTATACACACTTTCCTACATCAACACGAAAGTCCCCACTTTCACCTTACTGTCTTCATCATTTCCACTCCTTCCGCTATTTTATTTTCATTATTTGGAGGGCAGCAGATGTGCCACGAGAGTCGACTCATCATTTCATCAACACTGAAAGTTAGATTTAGTTTGCTTCATGGTGGCCACGTCACATCGTATAGAAAAGTCACTTTCTTCAAGTACTGCACACTGCACATCAATCTTCGTGAAAATAGTCACGAAACTGATCATCATGATGATAATCTATGGGACGGATAAATGCACGGCTCATGTTCGTTTCGCACACCTTCTCAAATGAAGTCTTCTTTTCCTAACTTCATCACTGCCAAAGCCAATCTAATTCTTTCAATTTGGCCAGACCCAGAGGACTGTTTTGCACTTTACTGTCTTCTACCTGTTCCTTCAGTTTTCAATTACACGTAAAATGATTTAATTTCTCTAACTAATTCAGCAACAACGAAGTAGGGATTCAAATTTATGCGAGACGACACTTTATAACGCGTATCCAATTTTTTATCTCATTTGGAAACATCGTGTTCGTTTCAAACAAGTGATGCATTCTAACTACCAATGAGCCTCCTTGTAACAATCTCATGGGACAGAGACTCAATTAAGTTATATTCCGAAAATAAGAGAAATTGATTTAGTTCCGGAAAAAACACTCCTTGATGCATGATTCAGTAGCACAAGTGGATTTTAGGTTGGACTTGTTCATGGTTCGGTAGTTTTCTGTTTCACTTTCTTTTTCGTCATCCATCCACTTATTCTTTCTACTTTTCTCTAACTTACGCAATTAGGGAAAGCAAGAGGAAAAATGGATCACGAACGATAGGAAAGTGAAAGTTATTTATTAATCACTACGCTCTTTTTCATGCTTCAATTTCTCCCTAACTCATCATAACATTAATGCCCTTGATAAAGTAGAGACGATCTTGGCAAGGGTTACTTACCGAGATACTGAAGATGAACACGAATCTGATGCATTCTTCCTGTCCGTGGCCTGGCCAAAACCACACTTGTCTTTCCGTTGCTACTCAACTTTTTAAAGACCGTCCTACACTCTTTCCCATCCTTCGAGACTTTGCAGACGCCAATCTTGTAGCTGACCACTTCAATCGGCTCTGAACATTCGATCTCCTCACTTTTCCGCATTGACAAGCAGCGGTCACCAGCGTCATTAGTATCACCGCCATCATCATCATCAGTCAAAGGTTGATAGTTGAAAAGTATAACAGGGAGGGGAAAGAAAAAAAAGAACAAAAGTCATACATCATGAGAAACTACCTTCTATCATCATCGTCAATTACATCCCCGCTGTTTCACTTTCACTATTACTCGCAGCAAAGAAAACTAAAGGAGACCCCATATGAAGGCTTTAATATTATTGCATTAATGAAATTGTATAAAAAACTGGAAATAGCAAAAGTTTGTTATAATACGAAAAAAGACAAAACGCACAGAATGGCAACTGATAATAACAACAAAAGACATTATGCTTTATGGAAAAAGTTTTTCTCTATATTGTTTTTCATGTATTTTCCTTTTCTTACTCTGGGAAAAGTCCTTCCACCCGGCACACGTACGACTTGGCCACAAGTCGATTACGGATTTGCTGCTCCATTTCACGAGCTTTTTTCGGAGACCGTCCAAAAAGCAACAGTCCTGTTTCGGTATAATAAAAATATGACCATTATGTTTTGAAGGATATAATATTGCAAAGGGATATTAATAAATATATAAACTTATAAATTACCTGATGTGAGCCGATCCAGTCGGTGTATAGTTCTCAAGTTTTTCAACTGATGCTCTTTGGCGAGAATGAAGACGACCGTGTTATGCCTATCGAAAAAAGAAACAGATTTAGCAGAAATGTAAAGCAGTACAATACAATTATAAGGAACACTCACCTATATCGACCACAAGGGTGAACCTGGAAAAAGAGTAACAGAAATTATAGTTTATAAATTTCATACTTAATGACACAATTCATTGAAACTTATTTTAAAAGCAGATTAAACACGAATAAATCGACCACAAAGGTGAACCTGAAAAACATTTTTAGAAAGTGGTGATCCAAAAAAGAATTTTATTATTTTCGTAAGGCCAGGCTCATGCTAGTGTGTAACGGAAAAGTTTGTGTGTACACAGTAGCATGTTGAGGAAAACTTTTTTTGAGCAGCAGCTTTACAGGGCTATAAAAAGATTTTGTAGTGCATTTCATTTCATTTTACAATTCTAGTGTTATAAAAGCTTAAAGTAAAAGCCACCAAATTAAAGTGGTTCACTGGTCAAGCATTTAAAATTAGTGTAGCAAGCTGCCAATTTGTTAGCCGACACGCCACTACAATTTTGAATTTCTTTGTTTTACTAAAGAAGCAGCAGCGTTTCGTTCGAAAATGAAAGATGTGCCTAACGTCCATATTTCTTTAGCATCCACAAAATTCCTCCTACGCAGTTCGAAACTTGCACGGTCGAGCACAGTCAAGAGAGATTTCGAGTCTCAGAAAAACACAACCTCAACAATTTGATTGCGTGATTTCACTTTTCTCTTTTTCAGCGTCAAAAGAGTTCAGCAAAGTCAGTAGTTAGAGAGTAAATTACTATTTTTAGTAACTAATAATTAATTTAAAAATACATTGTCATTTGATAATTAAAAATAACAAATCTATTTTTTGTGATGATTGAATGAATACATTGTCGTTCCGTACGCCTGTCGTGCAAACAATAATAAACTCATTTCCCGGATGTGTACTGAGCAGTGAGCAAACAATGCGACAGGAATGGGTGAGTGACTTTAATTACAGTGGATAAGAGTGAAGGCAAGAAACCCATGCTTTCAATCCATTTCAGCATTCCATTCATTCCGGTAAATATACATCAGAAAATCCTATTCAGTATGACATCTTTCCAGTGAAACTGATTGACACACAACAGAAGCAACGATAGACTGGAGGCAACAAAATATTTTGTATAGCGATTCGATGATTATTGTTGTGTCGTTTACAGGGGGAAACAAATTATTGTGAATAGCTGTCTGACAGAGAATGAGACACTTGTGTCAAGAGATTCTCTTTTCTCTCTGACAGAATGGAAATACGCCTTTGCTGTCACTTCAGCCAGCTCAAGGAGTTTTTCAAAGAAAGAGAGCCAGTTGCGGAGAATACTGTCAACTGGCATCCAAACACACTTCCATCCAATGCATTCTCTTCATTCATTTCAATTCAGCCTTTCCTCATTCTTCTGCTTTCTTCTTTATCCTCCATGAATAATGAATAGCATTTCACGTTTCAGGCTTATGACACAATATACCCGTGAGCAATCAGTCCGTGAAATATGGTTTATAATACAGAGAAAATATAAAATAGCCTTATTCTTTCACCGAGCCATTTCAATGGAAAGCATCCCACACAATTAAAAGAATGCACACATCTCTCTACTTGTACCGTGTAGCGCATGAAATTGCTCTTCCTTGTCATTTCTGAATTTCCCATTCAGAGGGCGACTTTACGATTTTTCACAGAACAAAATGATAATGCAATATTAATACCTCACATTATTTCGATTTTATTGATGATCATCACTGCATTGACACAGCTTTCACCGGTTTCCCCGTCGCTGGTTCAGTCATCCCAGTAGTGAGAAAGCGGGAGAATTGTCGTACTTTACAGGCGTCACCACCATCCATTATGTATAAATGAGCGGAGCAGAGAAAGAAAGAGAGAGCAAGGGAAATTTTATGTGTCAAATTACTACGAAAGTCACCATCCACTCTAGCCATTACCACCACCACACACTTCCGTGTGAGTGCCTTCCTCTTGATGTCAACTTTTCATTGACTATTTAAATGAGAAAACAAAGTTTTCCCATTTTGATTAAAACACACTTTCCAATTCAATGATGATGGAAATATACCTAAACATAGATACGGTCTATTGAAAAAAGTTGTGGCGCTACTTTTATGTAAATACAAAAGGAACAAAACTTTGTTGCAACCTTTTACACAATTTTGCTATATCTGCCCCAACTTAATCGAGAACATGTAGCCCACAGCTTTGCTTCCCAAATTGTTTTATTTCTTTTACAATAATATCTTATTAAATCAAAGTGGAAATTTATTTTCTTCGTTCCATTTCCTCACTTCGTTTCGTTTTACCCATTGTACAAAAGAGGTAGAGACTTTGACGTTCCATTTATCATTATTGTCGCTACGCAGGACGCCATTATTTTGGATTCGAACTGAGCTCTAGGTACCTATTATTCTACTACGTATATTGGTTAATTTTATCTGGAAACATTTTTGTAATGAATTTGCTCACAATAACGATTTAAATGGACAAACGGATTTCCCTTTTCACTGCGTTTCTCCTCTCACACTACTGCAAACAAAACCTGTCACGTCCCTTGCTGATCATCACTGCAAGTGGCAGTAAATGGAAAAATATAATTCGCCTAATATAAACAAATACATGGGCATACGACGGCAGTATTTTTCCGTTGGTTGGTCTATCGAAAAAGAGAAAGGTTTAGATTGGTGGTAACACTCGTAGAATTTTTATTATTATTATCATATACCAGGACCAAATCAGTACAGCAACAGCACCACCACGAAATTAACCGCGATGATATAGTCACTCACTGTTCTGCTGCTCAAACGAAAAACGCCACCTTCACCGCTTACCCTATCTCCATTCACTCACTCAGCTAAACGCAGTGTTTTTTTTCTGGTTATTTGCAAATGGCTACGACCTGCGTTCGGCTTGAGTTTATAGTTGAAGCTGGGAGTGTTGCAAGCTTGATTAGTGAAGTGGAGGATTTTCCAGTGGGGAGTGATGGATGGATTGCATTATCTATCTCATTCGATATTAGTGAGAAAACCGTGTCTGCACACTAGGTTCGTGGTAAACTCTTCACCAATTTTAACTCTATTCAATTCCATTTAAGCTTCAGGCATATCGATAACCGCATAAACTATCACAACCGCATCAAATCCTATCTCAGTAATACAAAAGTTGTCTATTTTCTCTCAAAATACTTGTACAAAGCGAATCATATCCGTTTTATTTTCCCTTAAATTTCTCATGTCGCCCTCCGAAAATCCTTTTTGACAGAAATATGTAATATGGATAAAAGCATCCCAGCTCTGTTCAGTTTTCCCAGAAAATAACAGCCTACAACACAATCCTTTTCTTTTTCTCGAGTGTTCCATCTGTCACAAAATAAATCTAAAACATGACGTGGTACTCACTTTACTCCATTCCTGTTTTAAAATGACATTTAATGTAAGGCACAGTTACAAGATTCTGCTACATGTGTTCTACACTCTGTAACAAACAGCACGAATTTTTCCCCGAATGTACACAAAAATTTCGACTAATTTCCTTCTTGTAAAATGCAATCTTACCAACAGAAAACCGACATCCTTAAGGAAGGCAACTGAAAACAAAATTGTTCTGCATGTTCCTGTCCAAACATTTTATGAAGGCTATCTTCTACTTCGAATTTATTTCATAACTTTTCAATTTGTTTTAGAGATGTGCGACAGGGAGTCTGAGAGAAGTGAGGTAATTTTTCGCTCTCTAATTTCCTACTGTACGTAAATAGAAAAAGAACTATGAGTAAACATTGTTCAGTTCGGTTGGCTTCAACAACTGAAAGAAAACAAGAAGGGGGTATTTGATTACGAGTTTCTTGTTGGAGGGCCTGGGGCATTTTAAAACAACACATCATGAAAAGGATACAGTACGTACACAAAAACGTGGTGAATTTTTTTCTGGTCAGGTGAACTAAACACATACATAAATACAGTGGTTATCATCATTTCATGAGACAATACAACAATGTCAAATGGAGACAAACGACATCGTCGTGAGAGGAAATTCAATCAGTTTGTATTTTTGTTTCATGTAGGGTGGGTGGCACATGGTTCGAATGAAACACTTTGGTTGGAAAAAAAGTATCAAGAAAACTGGGGAAATGGTACAAAAACCTTGTCAAATAATTTCTTGCAGATTGAAGTAGTAAAAAGTACCGGAATGGAGCCGGGTTTGTCCAGCACGACCAAATCTTGATCAATATATAGAATCTCAATTCGCTTCGCCAAAACTGGAGTCTCATGTCTATAGTAATCAACAACAATAAAAGAACATCACATAAAAGTGTTCAAAAATCTGTTAAGAATTATACAACCTCAAATTCGGTGTTGATTCTTTTTGAAAAATGTTAAAAAATATGCTGTACGTATACAAAATTCAAAAAGATTCATCCGACGTATAAACGTCATTTAAAAAGAACAAGCTACAGAGTTATTATCTATGACAGTTTCATGAAAGTTATATTCATGGCTTGTCAAAATCTACTTACATCAACAGTGGCGCCCAAGTAACTGTTGCCGAAATAAATAAATAGTCAGCAATACAATTGCAGTTGAATGAGGTTCTTTATATTTTTGCTGCAAAAATTAAAGGTTCGCTTTGCATTCCCATTCAACTTTGTGTGAATTTTCAGAAAAGATCTTTCGAAAGATTTGCCATTAGGACTTTGCTTAAAGTATGATTTGATGCGCGCAGTACGAGAGTTTCATTTCGATGCGTTTGCTCCGTAATTTCTGTTTCGCATCTTGTATAGATCTAGCTTTGTAGTAGAATTGCATGCAGCGAGAGATAAGTATGATGAGTCAACAATTTCCTACCAAACTCCATACAAAACCAACTTCGTATCTGTAGTAGGAGACAATACACCGTCTTCATCACATCATGCATCATTAAAGGAAGAAGAGGAGAAGAAAAATTGAGCATGTTCTTCGACATCATCGTTCACTGTCACAGTGTCAACAAGATGACGTCCTCATCGTCGTCGTCGGAAGAGGAGATCTTTTATTTGCCCACTTGTCAGATATAAATATTACATAATGATTACTTACTTATATTTAGCTTTGTCAATGGCGTCATGTATATAACGGAATAAACGTGTGACGAAGTGTCAGTCACAACAATGAAACACCATATGATAAACTTTAGGTGGTATGTGTTTATCGGTTGGCGATATTGAAGTATTTATGTCAGTAATAAATAAGTTAAAGTTTGTTTAACTTTGACTCTTCATTGATTGTTAGTTTTAAGCTCTAGAAAGCGCAATGGGGTTATTTTTGCGCCTACTGCGGTAAACGGCTGACGTCTTTGGTAAACAAATGATGAGACCAATTTTCTCTCGTCATCCTTGACTGCAAAGAGCAGATATCAAACGCCAAGTACAAATACACTACAAAAACTGTCCAAATCGTTTTCTTTTTAGTGAGGGAAATAAAAAATCCGCGTAAAGGATTTCGTTGCATTTTTAAAAGACAACAACTTCAACATAAACAGAAAAAGCATTAAAAGCGCTATAACTATAAATTTGAGAAAATGAGACAGACTAGGAGCCGCAGCCGTAGTTATTATCATTTTTAATACAGAGCAGAGCGAATGAAAAAAAAAGAGTTTTGCATTTAAAAATGTATAAAATGCTTGTAGTTGTCGGCCGACTTAATGGAAAAAATTAACTTACAGGGATTGAGGCGGGTTTGTTGACAACAACGAGGTCCTCGTCCATGTGAACAACCTCGATAGGGTCAGAGGTCACGGGTACTTCGTGCCTACGGATAAGTTTGTTTTGTTTTCAGGTCATCATGGAACAATATAAAAAAGTTGTTTTGTTTTACTAAAAATTATGTAGTAATTTTTGAAAGTGTAGAGAAAATAGACTGGTTTCCAATACAGTAGTAATAGAATTTTAACAGATTTACGTTCAGAGTACAGAGTAAGAGACGAAACATGAGGAAAAAAGGAAAACAAAAAATAACATAACAATACAAGTAACGTACTTAAAATTAATGATTGATTACAATTTGAATTTGTCAATAGTAATTGAACCGGTACGGTACATTTCAAATTTCGAAATTGTGCTTACCATTTATCATTCTAAACTATCTATAGATAAATAAATATGTTAGTCCAAACATAGCCGGTAATTGAGTAGTTGTTTGTAAATATAGTAAATATGTAACAAACTGGATGCAATGTAAGTTACTTATTAATTAGTCAACCAAATCACATTGTTTAAGCAAAGGAAGGAATGCTAATTTAGGTTACTGTAATTGATACTAAAGTGATATCAGTTGCAAAAACGTATATGTGCGCATTCAACATAAAACAATAAAAAGCGGTTCTGCTAGTAGAAGAGTTAGCATTAAATGTTAGGATCACAAAAACTAATAAACTTTATCCAATTGTAGCCAATAAATAATAAAATGTATGTGGAGGCATTATGATAAACATAAATTATTGTTTTATCTATTCGTCCTAACGAAATAATTCTACTCCTATGATTATTATCGTTGTACTTTGGCTGTTGAAAACATGCCAATAAAAATAAATCGATCCCTTCCCATCTTTTACAGCTACGCTTCCTCAACACTATTTTATTTATTTCTGTTCATAAAACTAGTTTACTCTTCTTTGCTTCATACTCGATGGAAGTCTATTAAAATATCTTTATTTGTGAATTATAGGAACTTTCTATTCCTACTTTTTCCAACTTATTCATTCTGATAACTCTGGATATGCGTCAGTGGATGTAATAATAATACATACCTTGTGGCAGATTGTGCTAAAATTAAGTTTACTCTTTCCACTTTCCCTTGGTAGTCGGCCGGGGAGAATATATCTCTGGTGATTTATATTTTTATGATTGGTTATGAACTGAGCAAACAAGCCACATTTGCCCCAGAGCCAACAAAACAAAAAATGTAATAAAGATCTACAGAAGCCGTCTTAAGATAATAAACTCGTCATCATCACAAAAATAGCACAAAATATCACGAAATGATCGCTGCCTACACAAAAGCTTTAAATTAAATTAAATGCCATTTCACAACAATTGCTCAAGAGATCTCTCCATCCCTGTCCAAGTTTTAGTACTTCAACTTTTTCGTTTTGTACTTTGCTCCCGTTTTATGTCATCTAGCTTAAACTGTGTAGCTAATCCATTATTTCTGCTTTATCTTCGTTCCAAGCTTATATTTCCAGAGATAAATTCATAAAGTCTACTATTTATTACCGCTACTCATTCAATTCTTTTATGATACACGAACATGTCACGCCACAAATGTAAATTCTAATAATAGATAAAAATAGAGCTGGAGAGTTACACTAATAACGCTTTTGAAAACATTTATGAAGAAGGCGTGTGGGTGAAAATAATCAGCCAGACCCATCACTAACAGAACATGTCACCCCACATGCCTTAATGTAACAAGGGTTTTCGGATCATGAGGTCTCTTTCTCCCATTCTTTTCCCAAACATTTTCGCTGTAAATCCCTTGATGCTTCATCGAAACCCAGCATAGAAAAACGGGAAGAGAGTAACGAAATAAAATTACGAGTCTAAGAGACAAGGGCATAAAATTAACGTCATCATCACAGCCACAGCGATGATGATGATGATGACGATCGTGATTAGCTCTATCCTACTTTTACTCTGTCACATCCGAGAGATGTTAATTGCAAATGGAGCAGAAAGAGCTGAGATTATGTGTAAAATGCAGGACACTGCAGCAGAAAAGAAAGGGAACTCTCGCACCATCACAATCATCATCATCATCATCCTCCGTTCAACAGGCTGTGACGAATGGGAATTCGGGAAATGGGATCTATTTACTGCTTATCTGCAATACGAGCGCCCATATTAGGCACGCCAAGCCAAACGAACGTGTATTTGTTGAAACTCGTAAAACAATCTAACCAAAATTATGCAACACGCATCACCGACTCGCTACATATTGCATTTCCTACATTTTGTTTTCTCCGGTTGAAACTTTATTTGATTACATATCTAAATAAAACGTGTGATTTTGGAAAGAAAGTGTAGATTTTTACTCGTCTAAACCAAAACACCACACCGTAGCAAGCATTAATTACGAGAAATGACTCTAGGGGACATTTTATGTGGTCGATAAACATATTGTTCGCCTACTATAATATAATCATTTCATTATTGCTTCTCTAAACACTTCTTTCACTTACTCTAATAATCTAGCACGTTAATCCAGGCATTCTAATGCAAAACTTTACGTATAGTCTCACTAGTGGAAAACATACAAAGCACAAACATAATAATAAAACAAAATTCTAACATCAAAGGGAGACAGACAGGTCGTCAGACAATACAAGTAGTATAGGTACGTCTAAAAATTTGTGAAGTGATTCGTGCAAATCTCTTTATTCCTTTTTGTTGTTACGTGAATTCCCTACCACTAATTAATCGCTGACTGAGAATAAATCTACCACTTAGGTTTCTCTATACACGTGTAATTCGGAATGCAAATGAGATGAAACAAATTTATTTTCTTTGCGTTGTAGTGGCATAAAACCACTTTGTATTAGGTATTATTTGATAATATGAACCAAAGCAAGAGTCAATATAATTTCTAGCAAACAGAAATAGAACAAAGCAGTCAGTAGAACATAATCTATATAAGACATTAGATACATCAATAAATATTTCAATGCACGTTTCTTCCAGTAGGAAATTTGGTGTTAACGAATTTCCATATTGTAGTATAAAATGTAACGTACCAATTAAACAGAAAAACAGTGAGCGATAATTCTATATTAAAAGTATTCATTCACGAAAATAAATACATTACTATAAATAAAAAGATTGTAATAGAAAAGAAGAAAAAAGGAAGATGAAAATAGAATTAAATTGAGACATTAAGTAATAAATATTTTGTCAATGAAATGTTGAGAGTTGGTTTACCTATGAACAATGTTAGCAAGCAGGTCATTATGCTTGAGTCGGTAGTCCGTCCTAGAAATAAAAATTTAAGTTAAACAGTTAAATGTAGTACACAACATACAGAAAATGTGCTGCAAACACAAAAAACTCGGTAGTATTTTTCTTTCGAGTTTGAAATCCTGAAATTTTGAATTACTTGGTTTGTAATTTATCTCTCATTTCTCTATCGGTTAATTAACTGTGTATATTAGCAAAAATGTTTGTTCTCGCAACATTAAAAACTTCGCATTCCATTCGGTGAGACCCGTGTCACCACCCTTTAGGCAAAGGGGGAAATATGCCCAGATCAAGAGTTACAAAACATTTTGACAACTTTTACATTTTAACCCACCAAGGTGAAAGGTGGTTGTGCCTTGATAAGGTACATTAAAGGACATCACAAAGACAAAATTGGATCATACGAGCCCAAGTGTACGTTTCTTTCTTATTATTATTAATTTAATAACAAATTCTTCAACAGTATTGAATTGCAGGTGAACAAAGCAAAGCCGAGGGGTACTGAGGGTCTGAATCTGAAATGAAAATAAAGTAAAGGGGAACAATGCAGAAAAAGATTACCTACTTAGCCAATATAGAAAGTATTTTTCTCTGATGTAGTTCATTCGGATCCTAAATAATTCCATCGATTTTAAATTGTACGTGAAAACTACCCTATATGCAGATGCTCTAGAGGAAGTTGCGAGAAATCATCTCAAATCTCATAGTAAACTACCTGACCTTTTCTTTTTGTACACATACATTTTCCTTTTGCATGAATAAAATAGGCAAACTGTTCACATTACACCTACACCTACACGGGCTCGTCTTGACGAAAAAATGGATTCAAAAAGAGGAATGAGGATAAACAACCAGTTAGGAAGAACACAAAATTTCAAGACGTACATATCGATACACAGTAATACTCTTGCTGCTTCGTATGTTCACCATTGCTTTCTTTAATTTGAATAATTTTCATTCTTTTTGATTATTTAACTTACTCGACTTTGGTGTAGTTGACTGTCAGAGTTCCGCTCTTAATACATCGCTCCTGTAAAATAAAAAGAGTATTAAATGTCGTTCCTTTTTTGGTGCATTCAATAATTCAACAGTGTAACATTTCAACAAATATTGAATTTCATGAAAACAATTCATCAACAACAACAGATGAAAAGCAGCGTTCTGTTACAATAATGAATAAATTAACTGTTATTTAACTAGATGAGATATCCGAAAATTGTATTAAACAATGGGATATTCTTGCCTACTAACAGGGGGAAATAATGAACAAATATTATGTACATGATTAAAACGGCAACAAAATTATATTGCTTGGGGTGTATTAACTTTCCAAATTCAGACTGGCCTGGGGGGAATGATGTGCTTTGATATTAATTATCAACAGTTCGTTATTTTTTCATGGAGGTCTATTTCAATGCACCAACAAAAGACTTTGCATACAACAAAGACAAATAAGGAAAAGGTACATGCCATGCAGCTCCATCATTATGTGAATAAAAAATATTACGACGGGCTGACAAACAAAAACGGCAATAATTTCAACAATAAAGTATGCTTAAACAGTAATTAACATGTCATAACTCTCCGTCTTAAACTTATTTTAAAGTTGGATGATTTTTGTACTGGTAAGTAGAAATTAAAATTAAGCATCACGACAAGCAGTCGAGTCCGACATTAATTTATTTGGTGATTTACTGAGCTCATTATGGCAGTATTGTTGCTGACAAAGAAAAATAATTAGGAATTATCTTGTAACATCTAATTCATCTCTGACACATTCTGAGAAGAGTTAAGAGCCAAAAAGTGTTTATCCAAGAGCGCCATCGTTATTGGTGTTATTGATATTATCAATTATCACAAGTGGAGCGATGCCATCCAATCGAGATTTATAACAGGAAATATCTTTAATTGAAAGAAGGATTTAAATAGCTCTTTAAAAATGGGTTTCAATCAAACCATTCTTTGTCACTACTTACAAGCATGTTTATTAGAGTTTAGAGTACGGTTCAGTGTTTTCAATTGCCTGCTTATTCAAAGTTGCGTATCTAACACTCGGCGAGTAGTATGTCGAATCATATGCGAGAAGAATTCTCGTGAATCATGTTGGCCATGCATAACATTACAAGATACTCAGCCCTTACACAATCTTGTCTTTAATTCGCCACTAGGGATTCCCATTAATTACCACTAAACCATTCGAATCTCTGTCGTATTCGTCTTCTTTACACCCTTCGTACATGATTTATTTCGGTGAAGAAAAACTAACACCCGTCTTCTTGCACTTTAAACAAACCGATGTAAACTCAATATTCACAACATCAGAATAATAGCAGTCTATTTGTATTTCAGGCCCTGTGAGAAAACCCAAATAATAAAGAAAGTTCATAAAACATCCATTAACCGTGTCATCGTGTAATGGGACTGGGACAGAGGAAGATTTTAAATGCACACAAGTGCAGGACTCAGTTCGAAAAGGCTATATTAAAGATGACAGAGCCATTAAGTACGGGGACATAAATAATAGGGGACGCATCAAATAAAAACAAAAGCCTCCGCGGGTGTACATTGCGTTTTATTATTCTCATTGACGCAAATACTATCAATATCATTGTGATCCTATCATTCATATCGCACAAGAGCATGATTATGTTTTAAGAATACCTATGATCCTTTTTCATTCCCCGAAGGAGAAGAATGGCAGTATGATGCGAGTTTGGTTTGTAAGTAAAAGCTATTTTTAATATAAAAAGTATGATGCTTTGCTTCTGTTGGCTGCTGGTGTTATTCGAGTGAATGAAGTGACGAAGATTCTGAGTTACGTACATTCACCATTCCATTACAGAGCAAACACCAAAGAAGACTTTTCCTGTCAAGTCAAACATGGGACAAGGCTTAATGATGATGTATGATTCTTTTCTGTTCAACTTTTTTCCTTTTTCATCCCAGCTAAACTCTCCTCATCAGTCTACTGGCCAAGTGGCACAGCAATAATAATGGATAAAACATCTACCTGAAACACCAAAGTATGACGGGTTTACGAAATATCCTATTTATGCAGGAACGAAGTCGACACAATTCTACAGAGTTGCTGTCGAGAAATTTGAGACTTTCTTCTCTACTTTTCATTGTCACTTTTGGATTTACTCGGAGTGCTTACACAACAGATAGCGAACTATCTAAATACCATTGTCATGCACATTTCTTTCTCCTAATCCTTCATCAACGTTGACGTGAACTAAAAATCTGAATAGGGGAAGGATAATTGGAAGAGAAGAAGAATACGAAAGAGTAGATCATGGATGGGAAACCTTAAATCAACAATAATCGTTAGCTTGTTTCTAATGTGTAATGAATGTGATCTTTGATATTTAAATAAAAAGGAATGGCTCTACTCGAATAACTGCATTGCAATCATTAAAATTCTACTACGTCTAATAATTAGATTGGAAACTATTTTTCGCAGACAGTGTTGAAGCTTGGAGCAACGTAAACAATGAGAAAAGTTCTTCTGTACAGTATGTGCGCAATCCAGAAAGCAAGAGTGAACAATGAACGGAAACAACTCGAACTCCACAAAATAATTTATTTTCAACGCTCCATTTAGTGATTACAGAAAAAGACCTACTTTGGGCAATACTTGTTCAGAGGACAGGATATTTTCTCCCCAAAAAGTTTCGATTTCCCTCCCAGAACAATTGTTTTTATATGATGAAAAAAAGATGTAAAAAACTTTTCTTATTTCTTGTGCCTTTTATTTCGAAGAATTATCTGCTATTCCTTTGTTGGCTCAGAAAGTTGGTTTTCACATCGCTATATATTTATTCTGTGCTAATCAAACAGGTATTTAAATTACATCAAAAGGACATCCCAAAAGTGGAAACTGTGGGGCAGCAGCAGAAAACGAAGGATAGAATAATAATGGTGTCAAAAACAGAAAGTTATTTAAAACACTTGTCTCTTCTTGTCTCACAACTCTGTTAATTTAATTAGTGTCAGAGATATTATATTTTTATCAAATGCAATTGTAGAAAACGGGATGGCGAGACTGTGTCCGTTCCCTGTTCAGTTAAAAAGCGTCAGTTTGCCACGTCTTTCATTATTTAATGTTTAATCAGCAAATATAAAGCAACAACGTATCCATTACTATTGAAACTACTATCATCATATTTTAGAAATCATATTCACTACTGCGCATTATCGTATTGCTTTCGTGGAATTTGACCGCCATAAGTTCAAAGGTAAATTTGATGACAATACAAATTAGTGGTTCATGGTTGTTTGCACATTAATTCGAAATAAAAATGAGATTACATTTTTATTAAGATCTCAAACAAGGCAGATAAGCAAGATGTAAAGAAAAAGCACTTACGTATTCTTCGACGGGGTGTGCACGAAACTCTTTGGCAAACACATCAAGAATTTTCTCTCCAACCCAGCGGCCCTTCGTGAAGGTGGTAAACGTGAAGTAGTATGGATATACCTTCCGAAGACCTACAATGAAAACAAATATCATAAAACATAGACTTTCTACAATAACAATATTTCATCGTTCATGAGTAATTGCACATTGCATATAGCGTTATTGTTGTACAGACTTCAGAGCATTTATCTTGACTCGAACGAGTGTGCGCCACCAACGAACTTTACTCGTCTATTTGTACTCTTTTACACATTATAGAATATTTTGTCGCACAAGACAGGAATTCAGTTTATAAAAACATCTTTCTTCCTATTATTATTACAACAACGATTATAATAATAATAACGGTTATTATTATTACTACAGTTTCCTCCCTTTACTTTTGTCACCCTGCCAAGAAAAAATCCGTGTCGCCTTTGTACAGATTTCGACAACGGTGAAGCAGAAGAGAAAGAAGGAAAGAGACGAAACCAATCATTACGATTTCACATCACATTTCTTACTGTCAGCTACAATTTCAAAATGCAAATGTGTCTTAGAAAGAGAGCGAGTCACATAGTTGATTGTGGCTAGGGTTTGCATCATGAAGGAGGTTTCCGGAAGAAAATAGACAAGGCACTTCAACCTTCCTTGAAAATTCTCCTCTTTTCTTTCCTCCTCTTCTCCTTGTTCAGCAGTAAAGAAAAAAGCCTTAAACCATCCATGCTCCGTTGGTATCATCATGTCTTTTAAACTAAAACCCCAATCTTGGCATAAGCACAAAACGTGTTCCTCTTCAGAAAAAATTATAGCATACAGCGCAGACAATCCTGTATAATTTTGATATAACCATTATTTTACATTTATTTCTGGTGTTATTATTATCAGATGATATTCTGATATTTAATGTACCAATCTCTACTAAAGCACATAAAATTTGTCGAGCTTTTATAAAAGTACTTTCTTTACAATTTATATACATACATAAATACACCATTTCGATTTTAATTATAACGTAGGCATTAGAAATAGCACCGATTCAGAGTAAACAGAAGGAAATTTATCAAAAGGCTTTCATTGAATTTCTGCAATTTTTATTTTCCGACAATTTAAATGGGTCCGTTGTGTCAAAACAACAACAAATCCTGTTGCATTTCATTCAAAGCAGAATCCATTCCAAAAATTACATTTTGTGTTTATATTCAGCGTTTATCAGAACCAGGATCAGAAAATGAACGACTATATCACATTGCATCATCACCATTTTCATCATGAATGAGCAATGCGCACATTCAACTTCTATGAAACACCATGTCATCATCGAAGTGATCCAAAAAAATGTACCCAATATAATAATAGCAATAATGGTCTGCCCTGCTAAAACAATGATTTATGGCCATTTATATATAACTTTCATCATCATCGAAAGACAGAACAGAGCCATTCAAGAAAAATTTATATTCACGAAGATAAGACATAATAATTTATTTTCCACCGTGACCCAAAACAATTCAGCAAAAGAACACGCATGGAGCAGATGTTCATTTATGTCAAAGCTTCAACATGAGCATTTAGGTTTTTATATCATTTCACTAACACTGGTAAAAAATTCTGAAACGCCACTTTGCATTTCTCAGTTCAGATTTGGTGTAATGGGCTTACAGGGAGATGCATGAACGAAATGAACGACAACGACGACACTCGCACGTCAAGTGATGGAATGCCAACAATTCATAAAACTTGACAGAACATCTCATCGCATTTCAAAGAGGTTGATGAGAGAAGGTAAAAAAATCGAGTGGAAGTGGTGAAGTTGTCGGATTACAGCAGCAGAAGAGTTCATGCTGAGACATTTGCAAGTGTAAACCACACCAAGCCTGGTGTTGGTTATTGTAGTGGTGACCGGGCTATACCATAAGCGCTCGTAACGAAGAAAGTGCAGATTTTTTAATATTACCAACCGATCCATATTTTCATGTTATAGCAATGGGAATATTTTATAACTCACTGCGGTTTGGTTACATTATGATGAAGTTGACGATGATCTTTCTCTGTCTCGCGTTATATTTTATTCGAATATGTTCTCATTTATTTTCAGCGACAGAAAAGTCAAAAGGCAGAGTCATGCCGTATAACTTCTCACTATCATATCATCAACATCATCATGGTTTCGTTTTCTTTGCCTTCTTTCTTTACTCCAATCATGCAATACGATCTAGACTAATTGGAAAGCTTTTTCGTGCGTGGCGTCAAGCCCGTGGAGGAGAATATTTTGTTTTGCCCGACTACTTCACTCTCTCCACTACAATAACGGAATGGAACTGAAGAAAGCCGGCTGGAGTGCAGAAAAATATCGAGAAGTAGTCCAGAAAAGTAAAACTTCTTCCCTTTGCCGTAACAAACCAATCTGACATTTATAATCTTGGAATGGAACTTTGAAAGAAGACGACTTTTTTTCTTTGTAGTGAAAAAAGGAAGCGGGGAGAGGAGGCAAACAGAAAGTCTTTTTCACAAGTGCTGCGTATTAATACACTTCTTCACAGAGATGCCTCCTCCACCACTAGATTTTACAGTACTCTAGAAATTACTTAGGGTATAAAAAGAATCCTTTGTAAAAATAAAATGATTCGGTGAGATTCGTAAAGTACCTAAAACACCAAAAAGTCAGAATCCAGAGAGAGATTGTATTTCTGTCTGTGAGTGAGCCGAAACGAAACATCAAAAAAATTCATGGATGTTTTAATCAAGTTTCCGGCTCAAGTAAAATGTTCCAAATACAAAAACATAAACAAGCAAAACAACAGAGAGACGACGAACTCAGCCATCTTGGCAAATCAGCTTTTTTCAATAGCAAAAAAAGCAAGAAGGAATAGTCAGTCAACTTTTACCAATCCGATAGAGTTTATTTGTACAGAGGATCATATCATTTTGAACAGTATCACTGTTATTTACTTTTTACAAAGCTGACGTTGTTTAGAGACCTGATTACAAGCTAATTAGTTAAAAATACTATTTCGCTTGAACACAGCCATATAAAAACAGTTTATAATGTACGAGTGTAATATATTGCTGGTTCTTGCCTAATAAAACCTTTCTTTATAGGTCGGCTTCATCAAAGAGAAACAAAAATACCTAACAGTGCATTTCTTCCCGACGTAGTGTTTGTCGTCTCATTTTGCCCCGATTTCCCTTCATGCAAGTACTTCGTGTTGCAATCGCAACAAATAATAATACTCACACCCGAGTTGAGTCAACCCGGTTGACTTTTCCTGTCCGACGCAAATACTTTTTTAATCTGTTGTAAACACGCTCGTAATGCCAGTGCAACTTCGGTGACCAACACTGCAGACTGTGACACAACTATGCAATTATTTTCTTTTTAATTTCTCCAACATGACGCTTGAATAGATATGGCACAGTGTATTGTATTGTTGTACCCTTTGCCAGGAAAGACATTGTTAGCCACTGGAGATACAGACTACTTACAGAGGATTGTTTGGACATGAAAAGACTTTTCGTAAAAATACTAACCTCGTTCTTTCACTCAATTCACATCTTTCGCCCAATTGACTAACCAAATGGAACAAGAGTAACGACACCAAAGGAGCCGTAGACATAATGCCTACACGCACCAAAAATGTGAAATGAATGAGAAGGATCAGAGGAATAGTGCGAGTAGCAGCTGGGAACGAAAATGTTGGTGACCCCCAAGGGATAATAATGCCTACACTTAAACAAGCATTGGTGGTCGTAGCAGAATTGCAGGCACACGAAATGATACGCTTATACTTTCATCTTCAGAAGTCTTGTGCACTACTCTTCTGAATTTCTGATGCTGCATCTTCGTGGGCAATGGACAAGAATCGTGATTCGTGAAGCAGGTGAAATGAGCACTACAACGGACGAATCTTCTAGCTCTCAAAAAGACTTAAGAAGTCGCCATAAAGGTAGAACACCACTTCGCCTCTGTCTACAACTTGATTCCCATGCCAAATGCATGCACATTCTTTATTCCAGATAAGTGACACATTCTAGACCCCACTACTATGAGAATTTCATTGGTTTTCTACGAAGTATGACCAGCAAAACTACAATGATAAAACTCAGTGCTGTGTCTTGAAAAGTTACTACCAAATAAAATCCGATTCTTAGCTTCTTACATCTAGAACCCAAATTGTAAGGCTTGTGGAAGCAGGAAGCAGTCAACCATACAGAAATATTTCTGTATTGCACTTTTATTTTTTTGTTTGTCAGTGCTTAGCCAGCAGGTAGAATGAGAAATGGTTGAAGTTAAAAAGTGTTTAGTATCATCTCTTTCTCCTCTTACTCAGTCGAAATGTACACAGATGATAAGACTGAGTGAACCAACCTTCTTGGGAAAGTGAAGCCAGATAAATTTTTGGAACTCGGATACGATTATTATGATGATGGCCAAGTTATCTCCTCCGCGTAAGTTTCTACGAGCCTTTATACACTCGTTCGGATAGTTTATGTTTTGAATGTAGATATTATACTCCCAGGCTGTTTCTTCTTGCAAGTTTTGCTCCCCACAATACCAGACACAAGAGGAAAACTTTTCCTTCCTCCACTTTTCTCAACCATAAAAATGCCCACAGACAGATAGAGCAGGGCACAACTCCATCCGTTGCTCATCCTCAAGGGCGGGTGCTCATAAAGAAGAAAGCAGGGTATTTTTAAGTCACAAAACATAATAACGCACCGCCGAATACACAAGTAAATGGTATCGTTGTGCCGTGGCACACAGAATAAAATATGAGAAGAGAACATAAAATTTCCCTTCGCGGTATTTGCTAACTTCCTCAGATGCCTAATATTTTGTACTTGTCATACTCCAAGTATAATATCAAAGTAAATAAAATGCATGTACATATTATTATTTATTGCAGCCATCCCCATTTAATATAAAGTAACGTATCATACGATGACACACATTTTACCAACTTAGTCCCAGAACAACCTACTTTGATAAATTCAACTGCACCGGTTCATGACGACACGACCAGTTCAAGACGAACGAGAAGTCGCACTCCCTACCAAAGGACACACAGATTTAGAAAGCTTTTTCGTAAACTAAGAAGAAAAAAAACCGTGATATGAGTTATCACGCAACTGACGCAACTTACCACTAACAAACTCAACAACAGGGCACTGTTGTTCCCTACATTTATCAGGATACCGGAGAAAGCAAAGTTAGGGGACGAAAAAAATAAATGGATTGAAAAGTAAACTTGTGTCACCCGACACTCCTTCCGAAACATGACATTTGTATGACGTGTTTCCCCCTCATTCATTCTTTATCCAATCAGAATTTTTATGAAGGTACCAAATAATTTTTATACTTTTCCGGTTTTTATCTATAACTTTCCAAACACCTCATGAGAATCAACCGGCTTTCTTTAGGTGTCAGGCACCAGTGCATAACTATCAAGATGAAGTGCAGTGTAGGACTGGATATCATTCCATTTGGAATATCATATAATAATTTTCGCTTTTTATTACCACTAGTGTATTTTGTTTACGCACGAAAAGTTGACAGAAGAGAGACAGCAAAAATAGTGACAAAATGCCACCATTAGAAAGAAGACTTGATATGCTGCCATTATCAATTATGAGAATTTTGATTGTCATTGGTATCTGTATTCGTTCGAAACAATACGAGGACACACTGTGATGGTGTGGATCAGGCAGGAAAATGACCCGAAGGTTATCGGTGTGTAACACAAATAGTGTTGCCTGTTGACACTGACGCTGTAAAAGCTTTGTTCGTTTTGTGCAGGACAGCTTGCCTTCTTGTTTTCAAAAATACAACTAAAACTAATCTTGATAGTAGCAATGATGATGCTAACGTTTGGTTAATTCATGCTCCAAACATGAATTGATATGCCACAAGAGTGAAAGCTAATAAATTATTATTGAGTTTTAGTGAAATGGCATGGAAGATTGGCGCACATACGTCCCACAGCCCACACACACTGTCAGTGATATTTTGCTCAATTTATGCTGCACAGAAAGAACATAAAAATATATCTGGAGCTGAGATGTACTTAGGTCTCAAGCAGTGTTGGATTGGAACCTGCAGCACAGTTCACCAGCAAATAACCGCTGCATGTCATATCCAAGTAGTTCATATAAATATACTTGACTTGTAGCGTAGATGGTACTGGTATACAGTATTACAGGTACTGTATTATTGGAAAAATGACATGAAAATGAGTCCCGACTTGAGAGTTAACTTGAGAACCAACACTGACATGGAACATGCAAACCCCAGTAAGTAAACGCTTCACGTATCGTATCTAGTCTTGAAGTGAAATTGAAATTCCATCAATTCAAAAAGAAAAATTGACTTTCAGACACTTTGACATGTAGAGCTCAAGCGAATGGAGCTCTGTGCAAGACTTCATCTGAGCCAAAAACAGAGGAACAGGGAAATAACTCATATTAAATCTTCGAAGAAAAAATTACGAACCAAAATCAAACAAGATGGAAGCATTCCAAAAGTGCGATCAATTTTTCAAACGGCAGTTGTATTAGAATCACAAAATAACAGGAAATCCATATTATGGCAAAGCAAAATGTAACAGAAGCTGGTTGTTTCCTCCTGTGCACCCCAAGAACAGGCCCAATTGAAACTCAAAACATTAAAAGACAATATAAAAACGAAAGTAGAACTTTTGTATAGAAATTCAGCAGTTCTATGTGGCCGCGCCTTTAAAAATACATCACTGTACACGATAAATCCAAGTTTAAAAATATCATTCACAAAAAAAAACAAAGACGGATGCAGAAAACTGAAGGTGTATTGTAAGGCAAGAGTTGGAAAACCGCAAACGAAACCTATCTATTTTGGTTTCTGGTGCGACCTTTCCAAAACTCAGATGGCGCATAGGGGTTCATTAGAAAGTTCGAAATTTTCATTTCGCAAGTGATAAAGATCAACAAAGAGACAAAGGGGTCACAAGGGAAACCATCTACCCTTCCTCATTATTAGAGTAATCATTATCATTATCATCTGCGCTTTTTCTTCACTTCTACCACCCCCATTAATTTATTCTGGTCCCTTCTTATCGTAGCAGAAGGACAAAAGAGACGGAGATACAGAAACGGAGCATGAGGACGCTTAGGTAGCAGTTACAAGTGGAACCACTACGGAAATGAAAGAATTCTTCAGCAGAGTTGAATTGAAACTACTTTTCTAGAAACCACACAAACTAAAACCATTCGTTTCCAAAAACTTTAAAATAGCTCGCATGTATAGAACCATTATCTTCTATACGACTGTTTTGAATATTAAAACAAGAATGAATAAATATTTTACATCGTCTTTAGTGTTCCACCAGGACAATTTCCCTTTCAATCAGGACATGACACTGAGTTTAACTAGCTTTTGGGGTGGGGTGTTTTTTACTTTCTTTCTCTATCCACCAGCTAAAAATGTTGAAACTTGAGCCGGATCCTAAACACTGACAATTTTTAGCAAAAGCCGCCTTCAGTTACACTTCTTCAGTTTTTTTCGTCGAGTAACTTAATATTTGCTACTGGCCTTAATATGAGTAGCGCCTGTGGCGGTAGCACCACCATAACTTTCTATTCACTGTATTTTTTTCGCTTCCAAGAGTAGAAACTTTTTCAGGAAAACGGAACTAGCCTAAAAGACGACATCATCCTATTCTTTCCCAACAACCCGTCGCACTTTTTCCACGCATAAGAATATTTACTCCTAATAATAAACATAATAATAAGCATACATATTTACAAACAAAAATGGAAACTTTTTTCATAAAATTGTTCTATATCTAACAACACTGGCGGAAGAGAACAGTATCAAGCATTTTAGCAGCGATCATCATGATCATCATCACCCCCTATCATCATCTCGCTCAACTCATTTTCTTCGGATGCTGTTGGGGAAGGAGGACCAGGATTGTACTTTACTGCCACTTGCTCTACTCCGACATCAACGAGAGGGCAAAAAAGACAGAAACAACAAGGGCACGTAACGAGCTGTAATCCCTTTATGTCATGCAGAGAGAATGAAAGAGAAGATGCTCATGATTACGACGACGGCAATGTTGATGATGATCATCATCATATTCGAGGAAGGGGCAGGAAAATAAAGCCTTCCATCCTAGTCTAGAACTGCTTGCATACCGATATTCATAGAATTATTATTTTACCAGGCAATCTACAACAAAACCATATGGTTCTGCACTGCAGTCCCACTACTTGAAACAGTTTGCTTTCACTCTCTATTTCAAGGTAAAGTGAAATAGAAAATCCAGAATGAAAACTGGAAAAAGAAAATGATCATAACATCGTGTTTAGTGCAAGCACAAGCACTACGAAGAATGACAGGAAATGAAATGTGTACCTTATATTAAATCTGCTTTATAATATCAATCTAACAAAAATACACCATTATACAGATATTGAATATCCTTGTTAGAAAAGAAGTATAAAACCTTAAATTGCTCTCCTAAAATGAATTGAACAATACAGAGTAGAAAGGACTAGTGATTTGTATTAAGAGATTCATGATTTACTCCTCACAACCATGGAGCAGAACCGCTAATGAAATATGAAAAATACACATCACATTGAACAGAATAGAAAAGGCTTCAACAAAAACTTCTCCGAAACCCCAGCCAGACAACAAAAACAACTTATTTACATGTTCCACTATATTCTATAAAAACGGTCTATAAGACAGCTCTCTCCTTAGTCCCAGCTCTTCCTTGTTAAGAGGAAAAGGGAAAGTATTAAATACCTACTCACTTTCCCAATCCCATTCACCCAAATTCGGAGAATACGGAGAAAGTTTCTGAATTTTTCTTATCTTCCTTTATTATCCTGTGACATCTGCATGATGGCATGCCATGTCCCTAAACTAAGCAAAAACTTTTCACTTTCATCAGCCATTAAGTATGTATTACTATGATGATCACCATTATTATCAGGCCCAGTCTAGTTGAGTTGTAATGTATAAATTGTACCACTAGTGGTTTATTTCGATTTGTTTAACACGAAGATACGGCAAAACTACAAAACTGTTTGACGATGATAAAAACTCGTAACTCCATTTCTCACCATTGTACATTTTAACGTTATCTCTCACGATTATGCCCACAGCTGCGTATTTACTGCCATACCGCGACACAAGAGAATAACATGGGCTGGTTAATATATTCATTGGGAACATTTATATTCATTAAATTTCAGCGTGATCAACCGAACAATCAAAATTATTCACTTTGGTTGCTGCTGTGCTGTTCCAGAGTGTTTCCTCACTTTACTTCTCAGTGTGGAAAACGTGCTGCACACAAAAAAAAATTACTCGGCAAAGACTAAGCAACTACTTACAGTGTTATGAACATTTAATGAGGCAATAAAATCAAATCCTAAGTGTGCCACCAATTATTATGAAAGCTTGATGCTGAATTTATTTAGTAATATTATATTGTCTACATTACAACTGTGAAGAAAGCACTTGCAATATTTTGCTTGATTATTATCAGTTACATATTTTGTATACATAAGGAGGCTTACCATTTTCCACGTAGTACGAAGTTTCATTGTACCGCTCATCAGTGAAACCGGGTCGTTTCGCTTTCAATGCCTTTGTCTCAAGTTTTGCCTGCAAAAAAAAGGAAAAAAAGTTAGACCGATCAGACAACTACATTTTTAATAACAACAATAACAACAGCATTTATTATATCTATTCACAAATATTTGAACGTGAAATCGCGTAAGTGTGCAGAGTTGTATACTGATTCAGGAGTTAAGAATTTTTTATGGCATCGACAAATGGTGTACGCACTATGATGTCTTAAAAAATCTCGAACAGAAATATACGGTATTATGCGAAATATTTTACTCACAGTGAGGTCGGATCCTCAGAAGGATGAAACACTATGAAATTTGTATGATCAATCATAACTTTAATTATAATCAATTCGTATATTTTTTCAATGTCATGCCATCAGCCACTGTACGTGATAGTACGCAAGAATAAGTCGAAGCATCCAATAAAACCAAATTTTATCACACGAAACGTGTTAATACTTTTCAGACCACTCTTTTAACGTTATTAAACATTAGTTTCTTTCAAAGAACAATCAATATTGTGTTTAAAACTAATGTAAGTACATTTTGAGAGTATTTCAATCATATGCTTCACCATGAGTCAACTTGTAGTGTTTGTATGAAATAATGCTTTTTAGACGTTTTCTTTGTTTTTCGTCACAGAGGAAAAATAGTCGTGGCGCCAAAGCAGATGGCACTTATACAGGAAAACAAGGATTGTTCCGTAGTATAGTATAAGACGAAATAAAAAGTACAATGTAGTTAGTCATCATTATACTATTATAACAGTTTATGTATGTATATGTGTTACAATATTTACCTAGTACCAAGGATAAAACGAGCAAACAACCAGGACATCAAAAACGTCTAACATAGTAAGTTATAGTAAAGTGCAGAAGTAACATTTATAAAAGAAAACAATTTCGGAAAAGGCTAGTTACTTTTGCTCCAGCAGACATCACACTTACAGCCTTCATAAAAATCAAGAATCCTTTCTGCCGTTGTGTATTTTATTCTTTAGGTTTTAACAAACATTTGGAATGACGTCTCCTTCTCCCCTTCAATCACGAATAACATTTATTCCACACTGCCTACCTACTTGACGCTAGTTTTAAACTTTCATATGAAAAGGAAAAGGAAGGACCGATGCAGCAATGGTCACATTGGCAAATGTATGCCTTAATGCCACGGACACATTAAGATGTACCCTATGCTTTCTTCAATTCGAGTCTCCTTTCAATATTACTCATACAAACAATTCAGGTACAAAAAGTCTAGTCGCAGAATTACGGTTCAACTTTCTCTTCCCGTAAATGATAATGTGATGGTGGTGTTAGTCAAACCCCCTTTCCTGCTTTACTGAAAGGTATCTAGTTAAAGTTGAATGCTGAATCAATGACCACATGAAAATGAAATACTTAGACGGAGCATCATTATCACTGTGCTCTACATTAACTTTCCCCTTTGTACATTTCTTCTCGCTTCCTATTTTTGCTACCTCAGATCAGCATGAATAATATAAATAGCGCATAAGATGGGAAGGGAGGACACTTATAAGCCCATCAACCAATTTCTGTAACTCCTTCTCCATCTCAATTCCTCCTCTTTGTTCTTCATCTAAAAATACAGATTTCCTTTCCTTTCTCCTTATTTATCTGTAAAGACTTTTTGCTCCATTAATGCAATCCAGATACGTAGCAACATCTTATAATACATATTTAAGTGTCTCGCTGTCTCTCCACTGGGCTATAAAACGAAACTTTTATAGCAATAGTGCCACTATGATAGTGAACAAACAGAACTAGAAAAACAGTTGTAAGTAGAAAACATAACAGTGCCTAGTCACCAAAAGCTCAGTCTAGCAAATAAATGCGGACTCACATTTTTTGTTCCTTTATCTTCATCTCCAGTACTATGGACATTGTGTATAGGAAAGATCTCACATTTACTAATAACAATGATATGGTATACAACCAGGGATAGAATTGGAAATTCTTGTTTTCTTCCTTCACTTATAGAGTTTCTCTGCACATAATCATTTCGTATTCAATCCGCCTCTACGACACACACACAAAGTATGTATGTAACCATTCAGACAAGCCATAAGCACCTTTATACTCTCCACAGGAGATGTTTTCTTTTCGCTTGCACAAAGCATTATATTGTAACATTAAAGTGAAATGAGAGTGAAACTACGAGTTTCTCTACTAGCAAAACCAATCTATGTGTATTTAATACACTACAACAAGAAAACTTGTTACTTGCTTATTAGTACCAATTCTATGAAGCACCAGAGACTTCATTTATATAATACAAACTTCTCACAAATCATCTGTTTTCTCAATACATAGACTCATATACATTTAATAAAGAGTCGTGTCTTCTCCGGGTCTCATTCATTTTTTCTCCTTCTACTTCATTGCCACTACTACAGTTTCTGGGACCAATCAATATTTTAGTGCTGAACAACGAAAAAAATGAAAATGGTTGGAAGCTGAGAAAAGTAAAAGCAAAAAAAAATCTGGTTCGTTGAGTTCTTTCTTTACTAAGCTTTTATACTTTTCTCTTTTCAGTGACTATTTTTCTATTATTACTCATACCATTCTGCTATTATACTAATAGTCGGAGTAAAAACGTTTTATTTTTGCAATATGCACTGCTGCCTCGCGCTGCTGGGTTTTCTCTTGCTTTCACTGGCAAAACTGAGCAAGCGAGGTTTATTTTTCTTTGCTAACAAAAATAGAGTGGAGTAGATAGACCGAGAAACTACGCTAAGGGATTCCGTCATCCCTATTTTCCCTCCATCATAGCAATAATCCTCCAAAAACATTTTCCACTGACACCAAAACCACACTGTTCCTTCTTCTGTATAGAACGCAGGCGAGCACACAGTCGTCGCATAAGAGTAACAACAACGTCATCGTGATCATCCTGGCTTCATCAGAAGACCAGTAGACATGTCGAGTTAAGCTTGTCGGCAGAAGTAGATTACTCAAATACCAACAAAAAAAGCACAAACACACTCAGAGTTCATCCAGCACATCGTATTATTCAATCTGAAATCTACCTACATATGTATGTTTGGAAGCCATACAGATAAACTATTTCTCACTTTTCGGTTTTCTTAGCTATCATATTCCCAATGAGAGCCAAACTCTACGTGCAAAGTGAAAGTTTTTCAAATGCAGTGAAAGGAGACATGTGAATGAACATGAGGAACGAAAGATGTTGGCAAAGAAGAAAAATGAAATCAAGCGTACCTTACAACGATTATTATTACTCCTTTCTTTGTCTACCAGAGAAGACTCTCCCGTTGCTCTTCCTGTCTTTCAATTCAATGCAGACTACACATTTTTTGCCTCTACGATTCATTTGACAGTAGAAAGTTTTCTTTCGTATCCATTTTTCTCCTTCATGGACAGTGTTTCATACACGCATTTGTAGTTGTAATGATGGTGAAAGCAAAAATGATAAAAATGCTGCTGTCAACACCATCATCAGGAACTGTTTCAATTTTCCACCGTTCAAGTTTGCCACCACGCCGTATCTCAAACGCAAGAAAGGAACATCACCTTACCATTATTACTATTATTATTATGATTTGGCGCCCTACATAAAAAGCTGGGTTGCGTATAAACTATAAACAAAGTTAGAACGACAACAACGCAAATGGACAAATATAAACAGGTATGTCTAAGAGAAGAAAAGGAATCAAAGGTTTTTATTATATGGTAGGCCTGATATTCTCTTAGGATTCGGATTCATATAAGAACGTGTTTGTGTTGAGTGTTGGATGACTTGACATTTTCAGTTATTCCTTTCACATGGTTGGAGAAAAGGGAGCGTGAGTAACAGAAGTAGGTGTGAGACTTCTCTGAGTGTGCATGAGAGAGAGAGAGAGAGAGAGAAGAGAAATGTGTGAAGCAATCACGGAATACAAAACAGGAAATTATATTGCACCGTACTCACTATTATGTTTTAGCATCATACAATCGAAAGCTGGCCTCTCACAGAAGAGACAGTAGCAAGAATCAAACTATTCAATAGTCAGTCACCGTATCTAGCCAGACCATGTGGATATGCATGATAACGATTATAGGCGACGTTAGCATCCCTCTCGCTCTCTCTATGACGTATCGTGCTCGTCTTTTATGCATGTGATGAGAGAAAAAGAGACTTAGAGTGAGTGCATAAAAGTGAAAAACGTTCATTTCCACTTTCGCGTTTCACTTCCATTTAAAAAGATACATCCGTTTGACCATACATTTCACTGTTGTTTTCACATACAACTTTTTGTCTTTTTCTTTCTATTATGTGTCTGGAATCCAGACTCTGGATGGAGGAGTAATAAAGGTGCTTTGGAGGCGGACCGGTTACAAAATACCCACGTTATTATTATATTCCTAAGAAAGACACCAGTCGAAACATAAGGACTGGTTCGCTTCTTTTCCTTTCTTATCTATTCCGGACCGGTAAAGTTTTAACAATACCAACATGGCTCGCTGCCGTTCTTTGTAGACGGTGCATTGTTGTACCTTGTGCACACAAAACCGGAAGACGAAGAAAATCTTGCATTATCAACTTGTGAAAACACAAGAGAAAATGAAGAGTGTGTAACAGAGTTTTGCAGAAAACAAAACAATTAAATAGCTGTAACATCATGTATAGATAGATATTTATTACTACTAAGTTATTATTATTAGTTTGCTAAGAAGGGGTGGGACTTAAACAGAAAGTGTCAGAAAAACGAGTGAAAGCTTTCTTTAAAATAAAAGGAAACCTATACAAACAACTCAGCAGTATATTCATTCCTCCACGGGTTCATGATGATAATAATGATGACCCAAAAATGCTCGTGAAACTTTTAATAGCCGGTCTTGGAAAATGGTTCCCATATAAAAGTTGCAGTTTATCGGGAAGAGAGATGTGTTTTACGTAATGTTTCAGCGTATCCTTTTTTGCATGCCTCTGCCGAATATTGTAGCAAACAAGACCATACACAACTGTACAAAAAGCACCAAATCCATAAAGTGTTTATGTAGGTACTTTTAAATGAGAGAAAAAGAGGAAGACTCTGTACACTTTTTATTCAAAATGTGAGAGCAGAAGAGAGCGCGTTGTAGTTTGGTAGAGTACTTTTTCCCATTTACAGCACAACAGAATTTTCTGCCGTGGGCAATTAAAATAATTAAAGTTTTGCCAGGCATCCAGCCAACTCGTAAGGGTAGGAGAGAAAAACACAAACAACAGAAAGCAAACAAAATATCAAATGCTCGTCTCGTCGCTACATCTACTCCTTCCACCATTATTACCACTTTAACGATGGCGAATCTTACGTAAAGCGAAGCGAAGATGATTACCGTGAAGAGAAACAAGACGATAGACACGAAACGGTATATGCATTATTATAAGAAGCATAAAATCCAACATCCACCAGACCCATCACATCACATACAAAGGACAGGTGCAGTGTGTAATCTCACCGAAAAGTTCTCCGGTCCAGACTACAAATGCGTACTTTGTTGTAGTCAGTGTGGTTTTACACACATGTTCGTAAACACGTAAACATGCTCTCTTGGATAATTCGAAACATTTTAGAAACAGTTATTTTCGGTCTATTTGCCGGAATGGAAAGGTATGTGAAGCATTCCACAGAGCAGAAAGAAACTAAACGTAAACCAAAAAAGACACGACAGCAGCAGTGGAGCGACGACGACACAGATGTAGCAAATGACTGAACAATCCAATGTAATCCGTGCTTTCTTTCTTCTTAATTTTTACTATTGAAAATGAAAGTCGTAAGTGAACCAAGTTTTCCACTAACCCGACTCGCATGCTTACCTACGATGACTCTTGGTTTTACCCTAATCCATCCAGTCTTCCAACTTTTCGCTTGATTGTCATTTGATGTCACTTGAAAAAACCAGGAATGCACTACATCTGCTGCTAGCCCCTTTTATTTAGCCATTATAGTCTAGTATGATGTAAAAGAGTTTATACGACTCTAGAAAATCATCTAAATATAACAATAGGTTTCTCGCTGTAGATGTGAGTTTAACATATTTTCAAGTGAACGTTGTCGTTGTGTTGTGGCACCAAGTTGCCAATTACTGCAAGACAAACCGCAGGAACACTAGCGTCATCGAAAATATCTTGTAATCACACCATCCCTAATCTTTTGGTTGAGAACTTGCTTTTGTTGTGGGGTCACTACATCATGAATAGAAATGTTTTAGAAAAGGAAATAGAAAAGTGACTTGATCCTACATAACAAGATTATAGGTAATTATTTGCCGAAGCATAGTAGGAAAGATACGGTTTGCGCCTAATAAATGCCAGTGACATGGCGAACAGAGTAACACAAAGTAGCAACAACTAACCATATAGGTACTATAATAATAAAATTGCGATACGATCGACGACACATTGTTCTGAATTTTTTGTTCTTGCTGTAGGTTGTCTTTTGAACCTATCAACATTTGCGTAATGGAGTTGTCGGTCTTTTGGACAGTTAGGGATAAAACATTAGACTAGACAAACATTTAATCTCTTCCTCAACAGCTTAAACAATACTCACCCTCATTTGGCATGTGTTCGTTATCACACCTTGTGGACCATTCGCAATCGTTTGGTCATTTCAAATAAAAAGTATTTGGACTAATCTGCGTAAACAAAAGTTGATCACATTTTATACAACATGCCACTCCATTCCCCCTTTGCAACCTGGTATATGCCAATGAGTTTAAAGGTCCAAGTAGTTTCTGGACCGGGCAATAATTTCCTGAAAGTTTTTGGCTGCTTTGTTGCTTATGTGGTAACGAAAGGGCTACCTACCACAGACGTTACGAACTTTGATACAATGGAACGAAGAGAAGAATAAATATTACCTATGTCATAAAAAGCCTACTTATTCCTGGTGGATGTAGGAAGCCACGACAAAGCAGAAGTGAAAGGAGGAGGTAAAAAAATAATAATAACAAAAACACCAACAACACAACAAACGGGCAAACTAACTGAAACCGAAGACATGACAGGCGAAGCCAAAAACTTTCTCCTGGTGTAGTATGCGCTTTCACCCCAAACTTTTGAACATATGTACATCTTATATGAAGTAATCCAATCCTCCTAAAAGCATTTTACTCATTCATTCCCTATCCCACAGCCACTCACTTGATCATTCATTCCGTTCTGTGTTGTTTAACTAACCAAAATGCTAGAAATTATTACAATAAGGAAACAAGTATGTTTGTCTATAGGCCACTTGCCCACACACCACCACCAACCGCCTTCACTTTTCTATGACTATGCTGCACTGCATGCCAATACTCCAGAAAATGTTATCGATCAACGGGGCATGCAAGCTTGCAAACAACTGCTTCTACGTCCTTTATCCATCCTGCTGCTTTCTCTTTAAGTCGAACGAAACAGAAGCATGATGAATACCAGACTGAGAAAAAATATATGTGAGGCATCTTTCCCTGTCATTTCTTCTTTCTCAGCTCCTCTTTTCTTTTTTATCTTTCTAACTGCTCCTGGTCCTTTACTTTTCTTGCAATGAAAGGTCTGCGTTTCTTCCATCCGACTTGAAAAAATGATTACTTCGCTTTTCCTATTCCCCTCATAAGCAGACACAGCTTGATTCTCGATTCTCCACGTTTACTCTTTTTTCATCTTTGCTCTCGCTTTGAATAATATGACTAGCGGACATGAAAAACAAATGTAGTTTCCCGTGAGTATCTGTGCAGATCTGGAGCTCAAGCAGTACTACATCTCAAGAGGCACCCACACGTATGTATATCGTACGAGAACATCCTTGCTCCTCTCACCCAGACACACACGGCACACGTTCGACTCACGCTTTCCCTTCGGTTGTTCACATCAAGCGTATTCTTTATTTCTTTTCCCGGCCACCTCTTCACTATTCGTTTCTGACAATTGAAAATTCTGCTTGTTCTTCTCAATTTTACCTTTTCATTTTGCCTCCACAAAAAACAATCTCAAGTATGCAAGGGAAACTGCCCATGAACATATTCTGAAATGAGAAATTCTTTGCCTAGGAGAAGGGGACAGATCGTTGGGTCAGGGCGACGCCATACCATCATGAGAAAGTCGAACAAAAAATGAGACGATTCTAGTAACATATGTAATCCTAAACAATCTTTCATTTTCCGTAGACATTTTTGTTTTCTATTTTCTCCCTTCGAGAACTCATGCTTTATGCAACATAGTACACACGCTCAAGCACGAGTTTCATTACCGATGGGAATGTGTGCACTGTGTTCCAAAGCCATCATTTTGTTTCCTTTAAAAGGCTCCTGCTACGAGCTCGTGCTTCACTCTTTTGACTCCCAAACAAATATGTAGTATAGCTAAGCAAACAGTCGGTCCACTTTCACCACTCTACGGACCGGACCAAACAGAGCGGAGATAAGTTTGAGAGAGAAGGAGAGGAACGGAACGGACGTATTTACAGTGGGCAGTGTGAGAGGAAAACGATGAAATGGTCATTTTCCCCTTTCCGTAACCATATAATACTGCCACAAATACAAAAGAACGTAGCCCACTTTCTACTAGAGGTGGGCAAAACACAAAATTCAAATCCCGTTCTCGTTTCTCGTCCGTTCAAGTTTCAAAATCAAATTCCGTTCTCGGTTCTCGTCCGTTTAAATTTAAAAATCAAATTCCGTT
>VYYJ01000219.1:0-82229 GCA_021029165.1 Cyphoderus albinus
AATGTATGTTCAGAAATAACCGTTATGTGTTACCTGATCTTGATATATTCACCGCAATGAAACTCTATCAAAATCACCAATTAATATGGAGGGGCACTGTATGAAGATATAATATTTGAGAATGGATGAAAGAAGGGAATATAAAAGTGCAATATTTTATGAATGTAAATTGAAGCATATGTTTACTCGTGGAGAAGTCGAGGATACTTCTTGAGAAGTCAGGAAAAAAACGAAACAATATGGTTTATCACTTGTTTCAAATTTGATGCACTAAAATATAAATCCTGGAATTCCATTATTTGCAAATGCGAATGGGATAGAGCAAAGTACATTTCGCGGACAGCCTGGAGAAGGCTGCTTGAGCGTTTTTCTCTCCGCTTTTCAATGGACTGGCAACAGACACAACTCGCTGCGGTTGGCTATGATTTGACCTTTATGTCAGGAAAAGAAAAACAATTTTTGTGTCATTTTACTTGCTTTCAGTGAAAGAGAAGGGAAAGAGAAAATCGGTATTTTCACTTTACGCATAATACATAGATATATTGATTATGTATGTAACTCTGTGTGGGAATTACAGAAGCTGTTCAACATCGAGTAAAAAATAATAGGGAAAGTAGAGCAAAAAGTGCTCACATTCAGTCATATAAATGCAACTTACGAGTGTTTGTGTTGTTCAGTGACATGTGAAGAGAAAATCTGTTTCTCTCAAAATGAGAAAAGGAATGAGGTGATAGCGAAAATAGGGCTTCGCAGATTTTTTCCTCATCTTAAACTCGAGAGAAAAAATATGGTCTTGACGTCAGGTTTACTTTGGGTTTACGTCCACCATTCTGCAAGAATGAATAATACATGAATAATAGAAAAATATGATGCTTTAGCGCAGAGACTTTGAATATTTTCGGGTGCATTATCTTTGTACATCTTTTCTATTTTTGGATTGAGGAATTTCTGGGATTGGATTAAAATATGAGATGAGTTGTTGAGAAGAGTGAAAATTTTGTTTGAATGGTAGGCAAATCAGTGGGGAAACAAAAGTAACGACAAAGAGGTTGAAACATTTGTATTTCCTCGCTTTTAGCTTTCATCTTTGAAATTATTGGCAGAGAATGAAAAGCTTGTTTTCGTTAGATCAATGTAAAGGGAAATGGAAAATATGATTATTCCTGAACAACAAGAAAGAAAAGACTTCTGGATTTGGCTTCAAAGAGAAAAAAGGAGCGAGAGAGGAAGCGAGGAAGGAGGAAAAGTGTAGAGAGAGGAACAAGTGATGCTATCTCTCCGTGTGAAAGCAAGTTTTTAAACGCCGAGTTTTATTACTTCAGTGCATGCTGGAGATAAGAAAAAGAGGGAAAGAGCGAACGACGTAGTAGTGGATGAAGGCGGGGAAAGCATGCAACACTTCCCCTTGTTCGCTTCAAACTTTAATCTTGACCAGCTGCAAACTTATTGATATTACGTGCGGAGCAACAAAAGTGGGAGCTCCTATTATCGATGGTCACAAAAGACTCTGGCCAATTTGTTGTCATCAATTTATTTTTCACTTTGTTCTCCTACAGACAAAGGCAGTGCTCGACTCACTGTCACACCCACAATATTTTACGCTTTGGTCATACATAACAATTTTTGAGAACCACTCATTTTTTTTCTAAACTGATCCTAAATTATCTCTGCAAATATTGAAAGGTTCACCGTCTGTGAATGTATGTGACTATTAATAATATCATTTGATCAAGCGAACACATGTTCTTTTTATTACCGTGATCATGTCATGCTCACGATCACCATACTGAGTTAAAATACCAAGGTCAAGCGACAATAAAATTATACATCGCAGAGGGAGAAAATGAAGCTTATCCACAGATTGCTGATGAAGAGAGTGGAAAATTGTCAGAAGTCGACAGAATGTACACAGGCTACTTATTAATTTCACTCTTTTTGCTTGGCTTCCCACTCGCTTTCTCCCCTTATGTTTGCTAATGAAGCCAGAAAAGGGATTCGGATTCGACTCTCATCACTCATGTAAAGTCAAAGTCATCACGACAAATCGCGTAGATGATACCACACCGACCACAATATGTTTTTAATGAGCAAACGAAAAGCCGCCAGATATTACTATTCAAGCTTTCTCTGCTTTCTCTCGGAAACACCAAAAACTTCCCTTGTTGTAGTAGGGTAAATGATGTGCACACAGAGTAAATACCTAGTCAGATCTCGTGGCTTTTTCTCACTCAAGTCACTTTTCATACAGGGGTAGATTACCAAATACGCAAACACCTTGCCTAAACATAAAAAAGCTCATGACTATGACATGAGTCACTTCGTTTACTACCTGCGTATTCGTACAGAATGAAGTTGCAGTGTGCCAGTGTGGTATTTACATGGTGCAGCAGTGTATTGAAGAATATGCAATTACTGACACTTGCACAATAAAATGATTCATATGGAGGAAAACATTATCATATTATTATGTTAGCAAACCCAAGATTAACCTTCTATAAATAAATATAAATAAATATAAAGAATTCCATGTTGACAATAATGTCATTTCATTGCCTTGATGAGTAAATGTTTCATAAGAAAAAACTACTTCACTGTTCATGGTGTAGCAGAGGTCTAATTGAGCAATACATGAGAGAGTCATTTCAGTAATGTTGCATGTGGATGTGGGTGGTCAAAAATTGTGTGGAGCTTTACGAGGAAGTCTGTAACTATCCTAGTATACAGAACAGAGTGCATTTCACTATTGATTGTGGTATGGTAAATGGTTAAAGTTGCAAAACTTTTTTATACGAGTGAGTGCATGAATGAATGGACTTGTCTTGTGCACACAAACAGTGTACATAAACGTACAACACAGTCAATACAGTGCAATATTTTTTAAAGAATGTTAATTAACTTCGTAGTAGTTAGGAAGGAGTCACATGTTAATTACTGTTGATGAAGTCATTTTATTGCCACTATTATATGGAAGGAGGTTTGATTTGATGCAGTTATAAGATAATCACAATCAGATAGGATATTAGCAGATTTTTTTGCCTTTATTTGACAAATGCGTTTGGTTTGCGTATAATACCTAAAAATTATCATCGGATAATCAAAAAGTTCAAGTCATCATCATAAAAAAATACTTATGACGTCGTCATTTGTCGTGAACGTAAATATTTTCTACATCGAATGAATTGTTGAAGCTGGGCAAACACCAACAAAAGTGAACGTGTTTTAACATACAAAGGAAACGTATGGAGTGATAAAATACCAAAATACGATAGATTTAATTAATAATAAAAGTAAAGTGCATGTTACAGTAATTGGTAGAGTATTTAGTGTGTAGTTTATAGACGAATGGTTTTTAGTTAGGCGTGCAGATTTTAATGTGATCATAACGGAACATTTTCAATCCAAATCGTTATAAAAGCTTCTAGTGTGTAGTTTGTCTGTCTGTGTAAGCACTTTAGATTTTAAAGTTTAAAAAACATACAACGTAGACGTAAACGTAGAATTAAAAATGATTTTTAATTAATCAATTATTTAGGTTAACTTGGAATAAAACGCCGTCAGCTGTTGTATTAACTTTTGGCTCTTGGCTACTTTTCCGTGCCATTTTGTTGAGACGAAGTGACCAGTGACCGGAATTGAAAAATGGAGTCGTTATACCAGAACTATTCCACAACGGACTTTCATCGGAAGGCGCAGGCAGTCGCTTCCAACATACACAAAATCAGCCAGAATGGTAAATTCTATAGCTATTATTGTTACAGAATGCAATTTATTTTCTTTGTAGTAAAATTGACAATTGATGTTGATGACAAAAACATAATCAACTTTTAATTACAGTTTCGTCGATGAATCGCATGCTACAGCAAATGAGCGGTGGTCACGATGTATCGACCAGTACGGAACTTCGAAGTCAACTGTGAGTGTACAGCGTTTAACCAACCCAATGCCAGTGATAATGAAGGGACACGTACTAATTCGATAATTGATTTTGATTACAGACATAAAATCACGCATTACACGGGGGTGTTGGCGAAGGACACGAGCGCAGACCTGAAAGAGCTAAACAAATTTAATTTAACAGATCAACAGCAACTGAAAATCCAGCGAGACAAATTGACACAAGATTTTGGTTCAGTTCTCAATTCATTCCAGAGCATTCAGAGGTAAATAAAATGTCAGGTTTGACTTTTTCATGGGAAAAGATTCAGAACATAACTGAAGTGTCATGTTATTAATTTTAATATGCAGACAAGCGGCACAAAAAGAGAAAGAATTACTGAAGGCAGAAACTGCAGCGAATAACCAATCATGGAGTTTGGAAGGGCCGAATTCCGGCTCGAAACCACAATTTCAGCAAAACAAACAGAGACAAATGCAACTAATGATGGAGGACGAAGCTGCCATGGAGGAGGTGCGACAGAGGGAGCAAGCCATTAGACAACTTGAGGTGAGCTTAAGATTGAGATGGATGAGGGTCTACGTTTTCAATAGCAAGCTGCAATTATTTAACGGAAAATAGAATGACTAGATTTTCTGTTTATGATGTATGATGATATTATAGCGATTTATAATACTTTGATTTTTTAAAGAGCGACATTCTGGACGTGAATCAAATCTTCAAGGTCAGTACATTTTTTATTCCAGTTTATATACATCATATCCATTATCTCATAATTTAGTTGTAATAAATACAAATGAATATTTCAATCAATCAATACGTTTGGATATTTTAAGCGGGCTAATTTTCTCTAAATAAGGGTAATTTTTTTCAATGGTACGATGTTAAATTTAAGATATAATATCACTAGGGTCAGGTGCCACTTCCGACCGAACATAATTTAAGTAGTGAAACGTTTGGCGAGTCATTTTGATATTCAAATCAAGTTGTTGGAGTAGAGGGAAAGAATCTGGAAGTAGAGTCTATGTCTTTGAAGAAGCATCTCTCGAGTCGAGAGTCTCGACGATCGCTAATGTAAGACTTGTTGTTAACCACTTGAAGACACTGGGGGCTTTATTCTTGTTTCCCTCTTGCTCAAATATTTTCTGCTGTTTGCTTTTCTTTGAGCTGATAAATTAGAAAGTATTGATATTAAGTTTAAAGATTTCAACACTATGTGTGTGTACATGTACAATTGTATACATTGTATACATACATATGTCATTTAATGGTTTTTCAAATTTACAAATGTATGCACATGTCACTTACCTCCGCGATTAGCATGCCGAAGTCATGACATGAAGTTTATGCTGTTTTTATTCTAACTGTGTTTAGGAGCTTGCAACAATGGTTCATGAGCAAGGCGAAACGATAGATTCCATCGAAGCAAATATCGAGCAAGCCAATATTCAAGTAGAGGAGGGCGTCAGACAAGTGTCCCAAGCTGCAACTTATCAGGTTAGCCTTTATAACTGCGTCTGATAACGTCGTTTTAATTCACTGCTTTATTTATTTATTTAATTTCGGTTTTTATTTTATTTTACTTTTGCTAATTGTTTTTGTTAATTTATCTTCATGTAGAACAAAGTTCGTAAAAGGAAACTCCAACTTTGTATAGCCCTTAGTATTGTGGCCGCGGTGTTAATTTTGATACTGTATCTTTCATGGAAGTGATTTCGAACCAAGGAGTAATTATTTAATTAATGTAACGGTATTCGTTTCTTTTTCTTCTTCATGCTGCAAACTTGTGCCTGCTGTTGGATCTACATCTGCAATACAATGAAATCTTTTGGTAGGATCGTAAACGTAGGAAATATTTATACTTTTTGTTTATAATTACTACTATTGTGGTGACTCTGCTCGTGCTGATCAAAATATTCGAGTAAACAATTTACACGATACAGATATTAAATAGGATGGTTTTCTTTCTTGTTAACATTTAAAATATAAATATTCGTAATGAAATAATGCCTATAAATGTTATAACTTTTCGCCAAAGAAATTTTAAGAATTAATAGATACAGAATTAATAAAGCAACAATAAAACTATTCGTTATTCGCTCTAGTAGAATGATGTATGAACTCACTGATTAACAAAGTATTTTAGGACTCACTCAGTGAACTGAAGGAAACGGTGCATGACTTCATTTCATTCGTCCATCCATAAGCATAAGTTTATGATTTCATATTTCGTATTCCAAGGTCTCTCCAAAAAGAATGTCACAAAATTGAATGTTTAAATATAAGAAAATTCGTCGAGCAAAGAGTAACTCATGCAGTTTTATTATTTATAACTTAATAACATTATACACAGTTTTAACTGAATCTGTAGAATTAATCAAAATCAGGAACGCATAATTTAGAATCAATATACCTTCACAAAAACAGCTCTTGTATATCATTTATTTTGTTTGCTCTCACGAACTTACAAACAGTTAGCAAATAACGTACATAACGGTTGTTTAAAAATTAACTCTTCTGGAGACAAAAGACAATTGTGTATGTGAAATAAAAAAGACAGCAACTGATTATTCCATTTAAGTATACTTCGCTAACTTATATAATGTGATGAAAATTAAACGACACTGTAAACAATTACGCGGTAAGCTGTATTTTTTAACTGTATCACTAAAGTCAGATTAGAATATGGCAAAAACTCGCACGCTCGTTCGCGAAGTGAAGAAGAGCTAGAAAATCGAACACGCTGATTCAAAATTTTAATACAATTATTAGATTAATTATTTATTATTACCCACACAAATTTCCTGTCCAAATTATTATTCTTGTATTATCATCTCATCTTAGTTTAGTTTGTTCTGTGTAAGAGGACAAGCAGAAAAGGAAGGGGAAAACATGATCACACTCCGCCTTCAATAGTAGATATCTTCATGGTACAGTAGTAGATCGCACGCACAAGGAAAAAGCACGCGACGAGGAAAGCTCCCAGATAGGCCACAAACAGACCCCCTTTTTTGCTGGCGACCTATGGAAGTCGAAAAATTTTATTACCCTTCAAGTTTGATACAAAACATCACAATGAATAAAACTCTCGGACCGAGACGGGTGGGGATTTTCGTGGAACAAAAATTTATCATTTCAAGTTGATCTCATTTGTGCAAATTTGTTTTAGTTTTACCTGGTAGGTGCCCACCGTGACCCCAATTCCAATAAGAAGGAAAATAAATGCCAAAACTAGATGGAATATTCCTCTTGACCTTGCGAAGTCGGGGCCAACTGAAGATCTATCAACAAACAACAGACACTAAATAATGACAAACCTTTGCAAACTTCAGTTGAAATTAATACACCTAGAAAATGTTTCCGTACAATTTACGACAGTGAGGACAGCGAGCCAGTGAATTGTTTAGTGTGTTGAAAAGGAAGGAGTCAGCACAATGTGCACAGTTCACTCTGGCCATTCCAAGAGGAACTGCAGGGAGAGCTGGGCTGGGAGCCAAATTGATTATTCGTTTGCCTGTGAAAGAAAAATGTACGAGTGAATATAAGATTACGTCGTTTTGATACGGGAATTGGAAATTATAATTATCTGCATTAATTGTCATTAGTAAAGATATCTTACAGTTAGGGCGAGGGCACGCGATCCTTTGCGAACTCGCACGGCAAATCAATAGGCAGTTACACGGACATCTAACATATTTCTTGCCCGGGGGAGGATTTCTAATAGGCTAAACAAAATCGGCAATGTTTTAATGACACGCTCAGATTGGTGACACATATTCCTATGTAATTGAAGTGCACAAATTATGCAGTTACCGTTGCCTCTGAGCAATGTCCGCACTTGACAACGTGCTGTTCTCTTTTATCCGTTATGTCAATTGATGCCTGGCAAACTCTACAAGTTACCAATGAGCCGGAGGGCAGTGAGACGTACTCCATTGTTGATTTATCAGAGGCGTTGACCACCACTGTGTTTCGAGATGAGATGTCTCCATCTGAAAGCAAATTTACATGTGCAAATAACCAATTTATTATTGAAACCCTTCATAAACAATAAACCTATTGTTTTCTAGTAAGCCTTTTTACCTTGTCCTTGCTTGTTGTTGGAGGTGGCCAACAATGGTTGACTTTCTCCAGTTTCATCTTGTGGCAACGTCATTGTTATATTTTCTTATGTGTCTTTCTTATGTACCGCACTGAATGGGAAAGTAAGAAAAAAGGAAAGTTTAGAAAAATTGTTACAAATTCAATGTCTCTGAACGCCTGACATTGTGACGAGACAAGTTACAAAATGACTTTTACCTGAAAGGTAGATGCTATGTAGCTGATTTCAAAAATAAATCTACCACTCAACTATAAAAACCACGCCTTGTGACAGTAATTTTGTACAAGTTACAGTTCTTTGCAGATATGACTCTTCTTCATTGCTCCTACTTTAACCTCGGCTTCATTTTTGCATTGAAGTCAGGAGGTAATTCATTTATTAGAACTGGGTGTTGTCATTCTGCAGGCAACATTTAATTACGCTTCTTAATTAGATAGAGTGATTTCTGTATGGAAGTCCCGCTTGTTTTTAATCTCAGCTATGAGCACCACAGCAGCATTTAAAACGTTCCACACAAAAAATATTTTTATAGGAATCAAAATTTTCGTTTTCTTCTTTCTCAAATCACAATCTTTTAGCAAGATCAATTTTTTGCCTAATTGACTTAGCGTTTTCGTCACAAAATCAACTGACGGTACTGTCACCCACTCAATTCCATTGTACCGTAATAATTTTGATGTGCAGTAACATAAAGTACACTTATTCAAATTAGCAATGATTTATGGAGATGATGATAGAAGAAAAAACTTGTGACTTGGTCTTTTTTAGAGAAAGAGACCTACCTAAAGAGAATGAAAATGCAATGGAAGAGTCACAGAAAAGCAAAGCAAACACGAACGCACGATAATAAAGTGGCCCATCTTACCACCACCGATATGACGATGATGTTGCATACACACGGACTCTACGGAAGCAGCATATCACCACTTTTAATATTGGTGTGGTGGTGCAAGTGCAGGTATTTTCTTTATTCTCTTGGGGGCAACACAATTACTTAACGTATATTAAATTAACGGGACCTTTGGTTCACACCAAAATGTTTGTGCTGGAACTCACCTTCGTTTAGAGGTATCACAGTGCCCCTTAAGGCTTTTCCTGGAGAGCTTGTTTGACTCCCACAGGCAGGTCGTTGTAGGTGAAGGTTCCCCCGATAAACACAGTGCACAAAGGCACAGAAGTGTGTGTGCACAGTTTATAAAATCTGTATTATTCTGCGTGTAATATTTTCTGTTATAGCATTTTAGCCTCATACTGTATAACTTTAACAAGAACAACAACAAAGTGGACATGGACACACAGAAGTGAGTAAACGAACCAAATAGGTTTCCACTGTATGCATTATTACTGAAATCATAAATCTTTTTATGTGCGTACTGCATGTTAAACTGAGAGCACAATACAACGTTAAGTTTCTCTTTATATTATTATTTTTAACTTGTATTAGTCAAACTGCTCAACTCAAGTTGTTTACTGTTTTATCAGCTTAGACAGGCTGCGAGCTATGAGAGACGTTGTTCAGTTGTTGGTTGATACGAGAAAGGCAGTTTGAGTCATGATTATGATATATTTAATGATAATACAATATGAAATGATAGCCGATCGCCACTTGGTCTCTTCGTGAAAGTTTTGGTTTCCATCCATAACTTGGACTTTATAATAACTAAAAGTTATAAAACCGCCTCCTTGTAAGATTAGACAGTAGTCCAACTTGTAATAAATGGTCTTTTAATAATTCGAGTTAAAGCAGAGTTCAACATGAATTGGTGTCGTCACGTCAGAGTTCGTGTGATGCAGTCAATAAATATGTCGATCATTAAAAATGTTTATTACTTTGCATGTACATGTTTATTACATGAACGAAAGTCGGGAATGCTTATCATATGTCAACATGAGTCATTTATCCATCAGAAACTAATATTTCGCTATAGGTTTTTTAATTATTATTATTATTATTTAAAGTCACAGGATCACCAGTAAACTGGTCATTACATCGAGGACTAATACATAAAATGCATTATTTATATATACAATTGCGATAAATAAGTGTACAATAAGTTACGAATGAAGTGTTAATTTTTGTTAAAGTGTTTGTTTATAAAATGGATTATTATAATATATTAATTAATTTGCAAAATTAAATAAAGTATTCGAGAGTAAATTATTAAATGTGGTAGATTATATATCATCAGTATAAATGGATGAATCAAGTTCGTAATCTACAATATCATCATCACTAAATATTAAGTCTTGGATTTGAGATGTAAGTAGGTGGCTGAAGAGAAAACATTTGAACGATTTAATTGTTTCATAATCGTGGATGTATCCAGGTAAAAGGTGCCATTGATAGACGGCGTTGTATTTGAGTGATCTCGTTCCCCAAGTGGTATTAGGTATAGTAGGCTGTGTGTAAATTTGATTTCTTGTGGTTCTGGTGGAGACGTCATTTATATTAATGTAGTTATGAAAGAAATTGTTTTCGTTAACCTCTAGAATATTTTTAACTAAGAACGTTAGTACAGAATAATTATATAAATATTCAGATTGTAACATTTGGAGTTTGAAGCACAAATCATAGCTCACACGATCAAACTTTCTAAGACCTAGAATAAAACGAGCTGCAGATCGGATTATTTTATTAATAATTTTACACATGCTTTTGTTATGTTTGTTTAGATACACAATGATCCCATAATTAATCACAGAGGTAATATACGCATCGACTAGTATCATTTTACTTTCTAAACATAGGTAGTGCTTGAGTATATTAAGCCTGGATAGGGCTGCAAAGCATTTCTTGGATACTGACTTCATATGGTTAGAAAATTTCAATGTTTTCATCAACTATTATACCTAGTAATTTTATTTCATTAACCTTTTCAATCGATGAACCGTTAATTTTAAGATTTAGTTCAGTAATATTTTTAGTTACTTTAGGAGGACCAATTACTAAATATTTAGTTTTATTAACATTAAGTTTCAATCTATTTAGACTCATCCAATTGTTTATGTATTCCAAATCATGATTCATATCATTAATTACATTATTTAAATTATTTACATTAGACACTTATAAGTAGACACGAATCGTCGGCAAACATAAAAATTTGACTGTGTTGTAATCCTAAAGGTAAATTAAATTAAATTAATACTGTATGTATTTACGGTGAAATAACGAAGCTGTTGAGTCTCGTGATGAGAATTAAATGCTTTATGAATGGAATTGACTTTGGGCCGCCCATGCTATTAACCTTTTTATCCCGTTTACATATAACTATGTATTTAAATATTTGTCAACTGAGAAGCTGAGGGGAATATTTGTCAAATTGTCATCTCTTTCTCTTTACTCACCAAGCTCTGGGGCACAGTGAAACACGGCCGTTTTCCTTACAGTCTACCCCAATGAATGATGAAGACGAGAGGCTCTTACAATGCTGCATAATTAATTGGAGATATGAGATAGGAAAGAAACGGGATTAACTCGATCACATGTTCTGTCTGGTTGTTTGAGAAAAAGATCATCAGGTGTTATTATATGCGCAGCACAGCACAAGTGCACAAGAGAAGATAAACGAACTGGTAAAGGTTTGAGAAATTAAACAAGTTTGAAAACTTTAAAATATGGAGACTAACTTAAATCCTAAACTGCATAAAAAGTCGGAGGCGAGAGTGGTGAAGCTAAGTGAGTTGGACGAATCGGTTATTGACGAAATTGATGCTCGAGAAGTGTTTGGTAAGCGACTTGTAATTTTAATTTAAATATTTCAATTCTTGGTAAACTCGGGTGGTTGTAAAGTAAATTTTTAATAATTATTTGATTGGAACAGACATGATTCGAGATATCAATGACCCTGAACATCCGCTTACCTTGGAAGAGCTGAACGTTGTCGAGGAAGATAAAATCAGTGTAAGTAACGAAGAATCTTTAAAATTCCACTGTGCACCGTCCAACTTTCACCTTCACAAGTTTGATTGTCTTTTTCTTTTATCGCAGGTGGACAATGTGAACAATCACATCAAAGTGAGCTTCACTCCCACAATTCCGCATTGCAGCATGGCGACGTTAATTGGACTTGCAATCAGGGTGCAATTAATGCGCTCTTTACCAACTCGGTTCAAGGTGGACATTGAAATCACTCCGGGTTCGCATGCATCAGAGCAAGCAATTAATAAGCAGTTGGCAGATAAAGAAAGAGTTGCTGCTGCACTCGAGAACTCCAACTTAATTGAAGTAGTTAATCAATGTCTTACCGTCAGGGGTTACTGAATTAACGGGGCCGAATTTTTCTCGCGGTGTCCAACTTCATAATTTGCGTTGATGGTTATTTAAAAGCGAATTATGCAACGTGCTAGAGTAAGGACCTGAAGATATTTTATGACTTGAAGATTTGTATTTACAATGCTTTCATCGAGGAATAGATAAGTAAGGTGATTAATTAAGCAGGAAACGATTCTTAAAATTGTTTTTATAAAGTAAAAGCGTTTCATTGAGTTTATTTTCTCTTAGACTATACTTGTTTTATAATTGTAAAGTGAATCATATAAAGTGATTTGTCATCAAAATATGTCAACTTAATTTGAGAATTAATTAAGTAGACAATTACTGCTTATATGATTGTCAAAATTAAATTAACACCAGTGAATGATTGTACTATATATTTGCATGAATAAAATTTGAATATGCGCAGAAATTGCAGTTGAGTATTTTACTAAAAATTTACTGCGCCGCTTAAAATTATTACAACCACACATTCACATTAAAATAATTATCTATATATATAACTAAGAAATACATTTTCAGAATATCCATAAAAATAGAGACGACGGAATGGCTATAAAATCACGTATTTTTAGTTTAATAATAATCGATTGACTGTTTATCACATCCTGATACAAACATATTTAAAATAATTCTTGTCACACAAAGTGGCAAGATTTTATACAGCCATCAAATCAACTGAAAAGTAGAGGCATGTGGAACAAAAATACAACTCGAATGTCAGGTTTCTGACAAAGAAAAAATAGTACAGCGATCTACAAGTTATTAATACTGCATAATAATTAAAAAATAATTGCCTCTGGTATTATATGGTACTGTCCATTAAAAAATTGAAAATCCTATGGCTCAGGATCGTTTACTATATCGCCGTAATCCGTTTTCAATTGTCTTCCCTCTAATGTAAGTCTCCAGCTTGGATCGGTTCATTGGCGTAACAAATTTTCGTGCCTATGAAAGAGAAAAAAAGTAAATTGCATTTAGTTACGCGCACGCGTAATTACATAAAATTTCTTTTTATTGAGCCTACCTGTCGCACCCACGATGATTGGCAACATTGCTTAGCACCCCAGCGTTCGCCTGGGTCAGCCACTAGGAGCTGCTGGATTAAATCTTTTGCCTCGGAAGATACTCCGACAAAGGACTCTGTAGGATAACGGTAGTGGCAGTTAATAATGTTGGCACTTGTTTTCTCAAAACTTTCCGCTTGGAATGGAAATGTCCCACTAGATTTTTAAAATAGATTAGATTAGCGCATCCTGTGTTAAGCAAAACAAAATTACACGATAATAAAACGATTTGCAAACCTTAAAATGAGATAAATGAGAACTCCAACGCTCCACATGTCAGAAAATACAGAGCACTTCTGTCTCAGGAGTACTTCCGGAGACGCGAACTCAAAAAATGGTAATGTGACAGGGAGGCAGTCGGGAGAGCCTTCCGCTACGTAGCTGTGCAGGTGACCAATGAAAATCAAAATTAGAGTTAAGTTCATCATCAATAACACACTGGAAAGTGTAACTGTTTAGTTATGGGGGTGATGCAATGGTGAATATGTAATGCGTGCGCCTTTCTATTGTTGTAACACTCTCTTTAAAATCATCTAGGGAGGAGTTTTTAGGAGGATTTTTAGGAAAATTCTTCTCTTAGAGTAAAATTACGTTTTACAGTTGTTTGTAATTTTTAGTCGTAGTTTAGAATGTAAATTCGATATAATAATAATCTACAGTAGCACAAAATTATTATTTTTTCTATCCCGCAGACTATGAGCAATATTTGCTTTAAAATATTACAACAATTTTACTTACCATGCGTCACCAAAGTCCACTAACTTGAGAACGGGTGGTAAAACAGTCTTATCAATCAAAATGTTGGTCGGTTCAATGTCCAAGTGAGCGATTTCCAACTCATGAATGTGCTCCAGGGCTTGGAATAACTGATGCATGAAAGCTGCCACAGTGTACTCCATGTAAATATCTTGTTCGCACAAGTAAGAAAATAAGGGAATTCCAGAGACGCTAAAAGAAAAAGAAAATATCACTTAAAAATAAAGCACTGTAATTGTGCATGTTTTAACAGAGTTTCGAAAACTTACTGTTCCATTACGATGGCGGTGTACATGGAAGTCTCACAGAATGCATGACCTCGAACGACGTTTGGATGTGAAATGGCTGTGAGAATTTGGAACTCTTTGACAATGAGTTGTTTCTTCCATCTCTTTCTATGCACAAATTTCACTGCGAGCTCTTCGCCAGTGTCAATTTTCTGACATTTACGAATAATGCTGAATCGGCCACGGTCAATATCTTCGAGCTCGATGTACGTTTTGTGAAATTCTTGATCTTTCGATGGAGAACCAGCGGAGGAGGTGCTGCTGTTACTCTTGTTGGACCTGGCACTCTCTTGGGACTTTGAGAGGTCAGTGGCGGTGGCATTCAGGCTGCAGTCCATGCTCCTTTCAGTACTTGCAGGACTCAGAGGGGTTAAAATAGGGATGATAACACTTTCGGAGGGCGGACTAGGCTCACTTTTCGTACTCCCTTCGCCATGAGCAATGATTCGGAATGAGTACATTTGACCAGGCGTCAAATGATGGACTTTGCATTTGCATTCCGCCACAACGGAACAACTTGTCCACAGATCGGACTCTGCAATGCAATGTTGAACAGTGTAGAATTTTACTATGCTGGAACGGGTGAAACTGGTCGGTGTCCACGTCAGCTCAACGTATTCCGTGTCCACTGCAGATACCGTAGGTGGAGATGGTTTTGCGGGTGGAACAGCTTTTCAAAAATAAATGAACCAATGCTATATTTTTAGCCGAAAAACAACGCGAAAATATCATTATTTCTTATAGAAAAAAGAAAATACCTGTTACACTTATCACAGCGGAAGTAGTTGAACTACCGGCATCATTGTTAGCTGTGCATGTGTACCGCCCGGAGTCAGAAAGTCTACACTCTTCAATCTGCAGAATGCAGGTGCCGTCACTTTCACTGAAAATGACCTGATGACGTGGTCCGGTTCGAATTACATGCCCAAATGCGTCTTTCCAAAAAACGACCATTGGATCAAATTTATTACTTGGAGTAATGCAAAGCTGACACTGTAGAATCACAGTTTCCCCACTTTGGCATTTCACATTTTTAAGTTCGTGACAAAATACTGGCGCGGTTTCGTCAAACAAATCCATCACGTCCTCCACAGACCCTGTGCCAAACATGCCGATGACGGGACTTCCACGAGCGGAGTCTTCTTTCTGAGATTCCCCTCCACTTACCAGAAGAGGCGACGGAGGGTGCTCGGACTTTTCTGAGCTTCTTTTATTGAAACTGGGCCGCTTAAAGCGGAAAGACCACGGTTTCTTAATGGGTGTAGGGTCCAGAGGATTCTGAAGAATGTGGGAGGGGATCCAACCATCATCATGGGGGTATATCAGTTTACGGACGAAGTAAAAGTTTTTCTCTTTGTCGAAGCCAAGAATTTGGACAGACTCGCCCTTATGAACAGTCACTTCATCCGCGTTGATGGCTTGGAATTCAGCGAGAACTTTTACAAGTGAAGTGGGCGGGATAGGTATAGATATGCCTTTGGTACCGTTCGGGATGTTGAAGATCTGGTGAAATTGAAATGCAACAAAAAATAAAAATAAAAATAAAAAAGTCATGCAAAAATAATAAAAAATATAAAAAGGCAGTTTGAACGGTTAAAAGTAAAAAGGCATTAAATCAGTTGCTGCTAGTTGTAAATTAATCCCAGTTGTTAAATAAACTGTCTTCATTAGTTGATAAGTTGGATTTATTGCGTTGGAAGTTGGAATGTTGCATTATTTTCATTAATATTATAATAGAAACTTTCTACTAGAAAGTTAAAACTGTTAGTATATGGATAGTACGTTCAAATGTGGCTGTTGAGAGCAAGGTGGCTGTAAAACCACAAAGTAGTTTAAATACCTTGTTTCAGCAAATCGCGGAAGAGTGAGGCGGATGACATTTGCTTTGCTGGAGAAATTTTTGAAAAGCGCATTTCCCTTGAAAACCTTATAAATAATTCACCGACCCGTCACCATTTTAAAAAGATATTTATGTAAGTAAATGCAAAGAATCATGCGATGCAATCGAATAGGTATAACGTTTTGCCGGCCGGCACCGACCCGAATAAATGAATCCAAGCACACATCGTTGCCCCGAAACCATGAGTATGAAGCCAAGCAAGATATTTATGAATGTATGTACCATTTTGGGATTAGTGGTAACGGATTCGGACCACCTTCGTCCACCACCACCACCACCTCGTCCGAGATTCAGATTCCACTCGAAGTTTTGACTATTGTCGTTTCTACTGTTTTGTACATCCTCATCAGTCGTGTATCCAGGACTTTTCGGGGTTTCTGAGTCATAGGCAATGGCTCCCTCATTAATGGGAAGAGCGGATGGAGCAAAGCGACCACTCGATGAGCGCCCCTTTGACCTCAGAGAGGTTCTCCAACTGTTCAACATGTTTTTCTTACTGGATTTGGAGGCGGACTGCGGAGTGGAGGAGGGCGAGTTCTTCTGCATCATTTGAAGCATGTGCTCTTTTTCTGATGAAGTGGGCGAGGAAGGAGAGTCAGTGAAATCGGATGCAGGGATATCGAACGAGAATGACATTTTCGTCAATTTTGGCGTGTGGTATGTTTGCAGTGGTGCAGTGTGGGAACCCATTAGAGAAGCGTTCAGTTGCAGCTTCGCGAGACATGAAGGGTCAACTGCAAGAGGGGAGGTGCAACCCACGAAAGGTGTAGGAACTACGGAGACTGTGGCAGTCGAAGCGTTTATCAGAGTCTTGCTTTGCTCAAGGTGAGGGGAAGGCACTGTCCACAAATCTGGTGACGAACTGCGTGCATTTAACAGTATTTACAAGTTTACATACAAAAATACAAAATATCATTCATAATGTGCATTAATAATAATTTCTCAAACAGTGCAGGCAGACTAATCAAGACACAATAAAGCACAACAATATAACATAACGTCATCTTACATTTAGATTACTACCAACCAACACTGAGCATGCATCAAAAATATCACACAAACACAAAAATACAAGTTCAAAAAATAGCTCCTCGAAGGGAAATATTTAGAAAAGTTAGCCCAATCCAATAAATTCCACAGTTTAGAAAAAAAGCAAAGCAAAGCAAGGGTTACAGAATTAAACAGTTAATAGTTAATTTTATGAGTTTGAATAGTTAGAAAAATCAAGTAGAACTCAAAGTGATTCGTTTGTAGACCTCGCAGATTTCAGGAAGGCCTTTTGTGGCCAATACTTTCAACGGCCTTTTGTACGTAACACTAAATTAAGCTTCTAAAACAATTTTTTTTGTAAACTTTCATCTTGACATTTCCTTAATTTAGCAGTTGCAACTTACTTCAAACACAGACAAAAGCTTAACATGCTATTAGTATTTTTCACAGCCAAATCACAAATCCAGAGAAACATTTAAAACAAAATTAAATACAAGTAAGCTAGACAATAAAATTTTACTTTAAAATACATAAAGGGGCAGTTTCGAGTTGAGATTCCTCTGACTAATCATGCACTGTGAACTGCTCCATGAATGAAGATATATGGATGGATGGAAGGGTGAAGGAAGTACGTCCCGAATAATGGCAGTTGCCAAAAACTCCAAAACAAGCAAATCACAGTCGATGATGTTGTACTTGTTCAATACGAAAAATCAGTCCAATATATTTTTTTCTGAAACTCTGCTTTTTATAATAAATAAATGATAACCACAAAGAAATCAGTTTAAAATTAATGGTATACACATTTTGTTCGCAAAAAAAAATCTTGGCAGAAAAAAATCATATCCTCGTAGTTATGTTTGTATAAATAACATTTTTCACATATTTTTTGTGTTCATTCGTAGGACAATAATATATTTTCCTTTTGTATATTATTCTTATGTTATTACATTTAATATAGAATTTCTTCTCTTTTAAAAAAGATGATGCGTTTGCCAAGCCCTGTCCTTACGATAAATACAATACAATTTATAATAATATCATCAAAGAAGTCGAGATTAATTTTATACGGTCAAAGTCACAAAAAAAGAATGAATTAATTACAAGTTATATAATAATAATGATAATGATAATAATACGTCGACTGAAAAACACGTTATGTATTTACAATGTATTCATTAATAAGTTTTACAAGTTACAATATTTTTCTGATTTTTTGAAACATGCCGTTGTACAGAGATTATTATGTGTTAAAGACAATATATTTTTTGCTCGTCTACCAATAGAAAGCTCTCTACAACAACTTACTGCTTAGTCTGATCAGAGTATATTAAACGTAGTTAATGAATAGTAGCATCATAAAATCACTTAAATATAGTATCATCATCTTTCTCCTCTTCTCGTTGCAAAAGCGAAAACACCACCTACCTGACCTATTTTATATTTGATACACTGGGGACAACAACGGCATGTCTAACTACATTTAAATATGTATTACCCACAAAATGTACGTTGTTACTTTTATGTTACCTGTCGTTAAAATAATTATTATATAACGAGACTTGTGGTCCTTATACGCTAAAGCCTTGTATATTGTAAAGTCTGGTAATTACGAATTTATTTGTTTATCCAAAATGGTACAACACAAGATAAATGCACAAAAGGCGGCGGAACAAAAAATCGAGATTTTTCTTCTTGAAATGCTTGTCCATATACTAAAAGTACGAGCCTAACAACACACGTAATTACTTTTTAATAAATCATAATTATCAACTTCCTCTCTGGCGCGCGATTAATATATTTTTGGCCTTTCGAAAGAATCTTACGAATCTTAGTTTATGAACTAACTTGATCATTTTAGAATTATGTATTGTACCCTAACTTTGATTTTGGGGTTTGCCTTTCTTTCATCGTTAAAATCGTAGTTAATGTATTTCTTTGTTTAGTATAGTATAACAACTTGCGAATTTTACATATTATTTGTATTTTAGTTTCATATAGTTTGGACTTTTATGTACAACATTTTCCCCGTGAATTGCGCGAATACATAATAATAATAATGTTTCATTATTATATAAGCAATAATGAATGTCAGTTGTCTCAAGTCTTGGCTAAAACTTGAGAGCGTTTGACGCTGACTACAATTGGACACACTTCATTATTTATCCATGTACCATTTTACTTTTTTACTTAAACAACCATTAAGAATACAACTCGGCTCTCTTCCAATAAAAACATTTAAATATAGTTTTTGTTACTGTACGATCTTTTTTGTAGACTAGTCGTCGTGTACTAATCACCTAGTACAAATTTTAAAATATTCATCTGTAAATGCATTTAATTTGAAACAACTTCGACACTCCTTTTAATTGTTCGAACCTCTGAAAATGAAGCTAGAAGCTCAAAAATCAAAACCTAGAAGCGAAGTGAGAAAGTTTAAATTATAGTTTCTAACAGTAAATAATTTGTGAAGCACAAAGTGCAACTCATACAAAACTTAGGTGAAATAATATTAAAAATAGGAACTGCTTATAAATTGTAGTAGCCAAAAATAGGAATCAATTAAGAATACGAATGCACCTGCCATTGTCACTAAAACTCCTGTTTCAATCACAAAATTATTGTGTATAATAATAACTGCGTAACCTATGAACTCTAACAGTACTGTACTTTAGGTCAACGTATCTACTTAATGACTTGGTGTGATGATTCAATACTTGATAATAATATGCGAGAGGGAACTACTACGTAAGTAGTTAAATAACTACACATAACCTAAAATCGTGGTAACTAAAATTGCACAGGAACAGAAGTCTACATGTGCTGGAGGCTGTGTTCCTGGCTTGCACTCTGAAAAATCTCACAGTCACAGGTTTCCATAATAGTGCATCCGTGAACAAGTGAAAATTCAAATTCATATCCGACGTAAACAAGCACAATATGTTTGTCCCTCTGTATGTTACGTGACGGCATGCACCAATATTAATTACGTATCTCATTAAGAATTAATTATAAAGGTATTCTTTCTTTGTTTTAAAAGTCATCGTTATATCCTCAAATTCATATGTACCCACATCAGTCTAATGAAATCCTCGGTTCGCAAAAATGTGTTGTGATAATTCCCAGCTTTTTCGTACTAAATTCTTCTCTTAGAGTAAAATTACGTTTTACAGTTTTGTAATTTTTAGTCGTAGTCTAGAATGTAAATTCGATATAATAATAATCTACAGTAGCACAAAATTGTTTTTTTTTCTGTCCCGCAGACTATGAGCAATATTTGCTTAAAAATATTACAACAATTTTTTTTCTTCGTGCTCTCTTGACGCAAGTGTGTAAAAAGCTTGCATGCAGATTATATAACTAACACGGAACTAATTAGCTGAATACTTAATACAAATTTCTTTCTTTCGTTTCCTCGTATTGTTTTGAAAGAGTTCTTGTTTAACTTGAGACGCGAACAAAGCAATAAGCTACTCAAAAATGCGAACAACACATTTTATGATGACTATTAAAAATGCTAAAATGTATTTAATTAATCCAATCCAATGGTTCGTTGATTATCATTTTCGTCGCGACGATGAAATGACTAAAAATCGAGAGAACGACACAAGTGCCCTACTCAGCTAAAATTATTTGTATACCTTAGTTGTTTCTTAAAAACTTGGCAAAGCAACACAGTCATCTTTGTATTAAGTAGAGTTCTTTCAGAATTGAAGCATTCGAGTTTTGAATTGTTCAAAAATCATTGTTTTAAAAGACTTCAAGCTTTCTAATGTATATAGTCCGCACAATTGACCAACTGATTTCCTGACATTGAACAATTTTTAGAGCTGAGAAAGATGGTTCTGGAAATTAAGGCTTGGTTGCAACAGTAAAGAATTTTTTATAGAAAAATTGGAATTTTTACAATAAAACGCTAAATTTATAATACAAAAGCAAATAAATTCATTAATAGAGACAAGACAGTTGGAAGTTTGGATTCAATTAGGTCAGCAGCATTATCGCAGAGTACCCCAATTTTTGTACCAATACCGAATAAGTCAAAGTAGGTAAAAGGATTATTAAAAACTAAAAATAATTACACTTAATTCCATTCAACAATAGACATTAAGATGTAGTAGTAAAACACAATAAATACAGTTCTGAAGGTTCTCAAATGTGAACATGAAGTATTTTGTAGGTTTATAGTACTAGTATGTAACTAGGTATATTATCTATGCTCCTAAATGTTTCAGTTAGGTTCATTTTTTTTATCGTTAATTAAATAAAAAGTACAACAAGTAGATAAAATATAAATAGTGGTAGGTAGGAGTGAAGAGGAGAAGACTGAGTCTTGTTTTTTATAAATGCAGTTAATAATTAGGAAATATCAGTAGTAAATAGGTGTAGCAGCTGTTACATAGTATGAGAAGGAGCAAAAAGTTGTTAATTTAATTAAGTAGTTTTTTGTTTGGCTGAGACTATTTTCTGATTGACAAATTACCTTGCTTATTTAATTTTATTACGAAGTAAGTATTAACTTTTCTTTTTAAAAAAGATACTTTTTCTATCTGTACTTGGAAGAAGACAGCAGCAACAATAATAAATGCAGGAACAACACTTAATAAAATGTACTTTTTAAAAAACTTTCGAGAAGGATATTGAATGAGAAAGATGTACAAAGAGGATTGAGATTATTTGTTGAAGTCGATCGATATTTTGATGCTGAAAAGTTGATTCTTGGTAGAGTTGCTGGTGAAAAAATTAGTTGTAGCTATACTAGGAAAAGAAAACTTACACTTCTTTCGTCAGCTTATTCTTTTGGTACTTGATGGGTGACTGGATAGCTTTGAGAAAGTCCTTTTGTGTTTGAAGTATTTGCTGGAGTTGACCCATCCATTCGTCACGATTCTCCTTCGATGTTGTTTGACACACGTACGAAAGGTTCGGCTTTTTCGGGTCGGTCGAACGCAGGATGAATTTACATGGATCTCCGTCGTCGACAGATTCCGTCAGACTCATTTTATTTACCTGTTCATACGTAAACAATTAAATGCTTGTTGTATATTCTAATCTAAAGGCAAAATCAATCAATAATTCACCCCTAACACGAAATTGCTAGCACATGCGAGAGCATTTGTGTAAATTGGGGAAAGGAAAGGCAGAAAGAGAGAATCAAATATCTTTTAGTTAGTCCATGCTATTCTCTCAGTCCAGCATGACCATATAAGGAAACTTGGCTAGAGAAGATTGTGGACACATAACGCTGTTTTTATTCCGCTGATTTAATATCGCAACTTTGTATTTAATGATGATGAAGATTCGTCTTATATGAATCATAACCCGTCGTGTCTCTGTTTACTTTTGGTGAAATAAAATAATATATCCCAGCTTGCTCCAATGTTTATTACTTTCATATTTTTTATTTTCTTTTCTTTTCGGGAATGACACAACAACGCGAAATGTTTCAAAGTACAGTGATTCTTCGGCGATAGGGGAATACCGAACGAATGCCTATAGAAAATGAGCAAAAACTATCTATCATTTTTATATCAGCGTGATCATCTTCCTTCTTTCAAGGTTGTCTTTCCCGATAAAAAATAGAAGAGAATTTTATGTGAGCGATGTTTTGACGTCGTCGTGAGCTCGTATAGTTTGTGCGAGGTGGGCAAAGTTGACGAATCAGGATAAAAAAAAGATGTCTGTGGATAAGAGTGTGGATGGGATAATGTTGCTCCTCTATTATATAAATATTTGCAAAAAGGAAGGACAATCACTCTAGTAAGCTCCAACATGTTTGTTCGTATTTGCGTATGCCAAGAAAAGTAGATTTTCAAAATAAACGCTTCTAGAGAAGATTTATATTTACCCAGAGCGTTTTCATTTCCACACTTTACGTGACTATTAGTTAAACCGCGGAACTGCGTCATTATCTTTATCTCAGTGTCCCAAGAATAGAGCATTTTATGAATGGATTTTCTCTCTTTTCCAGTTATTTTACGTAGGCACACCAAAATATGATCAAGGGAGATACGATGACGTAACTAACAAGGAAGGATGAACTTTTTATGACTTTTTACTTGTGTGATTTTCTGATTACCTGAATATGAGCTTTGTAGATATAGACAGGATTGGAAAATTGAGTCTTTTTGCCTACAGACTCGCTGAGAATGATACTCTGCTCAAAAAAGAAGACTTGAAGCTCCTTCCCTTTAAAATTCAGCGCTGAACTTCCCTCACTACACAACAACGGGCCGGAAAGTAGCAGCTTCCCTTGAGCTGTGATTTTACCCTAGAATCAGAGAATGAAGAGAAGAGAAAAAAATTATTATTGTGTATGAAGTATAAAATACATCACAAAGGGATATTACACATGAATAAATCATAGTCGTACTACAGAAGAGGAATAATGGGATTGTATCGGAATAATAGACAAAGTTTGGTATAATGGGACAACAAGCTTCCTTTAAAGAAACTTTTTTATTGTTGGTATAATATAATCTCGTATCATGATCATGATAACATCATTGTCGTCCACCAAATAGTATAATAACGATGATATTGATGATCAAAGGGGAAAAAAGACATTAAAGTTTTTCATTTTTGAGTGCTTTAGCTAGATCGATACAGCTCCGTAACGAGATAGAGAAGGAGAGTAAAGATAGGTAGCATAAAATATGATTGTGTCCATTACGTCACAACCACATTTTATTTTGTTTAAGAAAAACAAACTTACATCAAAACCTTGAAGTCTGCCCACGTTCATCATGTCATCTAAAATAAAAATTAATTAAATGATTTTTTTTTAAATTAGTATTATATTGATATTAATTTGGGGAAACTCTTGTTTTTAAAATTTGCTTATTTTTTATTACTGGCTTCTTTTGGAACCACATGCATCACTTGACAAGCTTTCTTCAGCAATTCAATTTCATCCTTATTCCCTATTCTCTCCGTGTACTTCAGAATACTATAAATTTAAAAATTAAACTTTAGAAATGAAGGACTGTGTATATGTTCAGTGTCGAAGATGCAATGGTCCGTGAAAACTTACTCCTTTAACAAAAGCTGGTACTTCATGATTCTCTGTAGTCAAGTAAGAAAGAACAAATGTAAGTGAGAATAATGACTTAAAGCATCGTATTAATTAACTTCGATCATCATATTCATCATCTTACCTGGACAGGCTTGATGAGCAAATCACACAACGTCAACTTGTGACCTAGTTTTTGGCGTATTTCCTGCGTAGAAAATTAAATTGTTAGGCATACGATCACTGATGCGTGAAATGAACTGAAATCGAAAACACATTGTTCCGGAATGTTACCTCATAATATGTGTCAATATGTTCCGACACGATGAATTCGGACATGGGCTTATTTTGGCAATACTGAAATTAAAAAGAGTAAATCTAAAGAGACACGCACGCAACATACATCTCCAGAAACAATCACCATCTCATTGTCAACAAGAATAAACACCGTTTTCCATCTAAAATCTGAATTAATCAAATCTTGAAATTGAAAAGGAATCTGTGATAAAAGATACTTACCACGACATACATGTGAAGTCTCCTCTCATGTTTCTTAAATAAAACCCCGATCTCTTCAGGATGCTCAACACACCGCTCAAGTCCTTTGCAGAAAACGCTGTGGAACAGGGAGAAAGAGAAGTACATTTTAATCTTCCAAACTTGATAAGGTAAGGGATGAAATAAGAAAGGAGAAAAATAGTGACGTACTCTCTGTGCCACTCGTAAATAGCTTCTAAGTTGCCAAAGACTATTTTGTCTCTTCCTCCTCGGAGATCGTCAGGCATTGGAATTTCACTGTTTGGATCTCTCATAATGGCCATATAGCCAATGACAGTTTCCCTTAAATCCCTAACATAATCCAGTTCAGTGTCAACCAGCTCTCGGATGACATAACTCCTCTTCATTGCTAAATAATAATTTTATTAAATTACATTCATTGTTCATAACAGATTGACGGTTGATTTTTGTTCAAGCTATGGAATCAAAATGAAACCTTACTAGCTAAAGCAGTCTCATTTTCCGCGACTGGGCTGTCCATTGAACCACTTGCGCCTCCGCAACCGTCTCCTCCACTCGCTTCACCACCTATCGTCATATCTCCGGAGGTTACACTTCCATTACCCGTTTTCAAAAATTGATCACTACTACAAGGACCAGCGGGGAAACCGTCTGGACTACTCAGACCCTTCGTGGCTGCATTGGACGTTGAGGAGGGCTCGTTGAGGGAAAGCTCATTGAGTCGCTCCACATTTTCATGTTGTTCCTAGAAAAATGGAGCATCGCATTTTATGGGGAGCTCTTTACAAATTGCAAGTGAGCCAAATATAATTTTGCTGCTTTTTGAAAGCACTGTTGTAATAAAAATCGCAGAAAATTAAATTGAACATGTCAAATATACACTACAGATGAGCATGAAAGATCAAGTGATCATAAAATTAAGTGCTACTACTTAGCCAGATTCAACCAAATTAATTGACAGTTTCGAGAAGCATTTTTGCCAAGAGTTGGTAAATTTATAAAGTGGTTTTTAAGCGAAAATCGAAAAGAAAAGTTGAAGGGTGAATAACAAAATTGAAAAAGTGGAACATGCTGTAATTCTATTCTATGCTGATGTAAAATTAAATAAAAGATAGAAAGGTAAAGCACATGACTCGTTGTGCAGCAAATTGTGTTTGAAAGAGTATTCAGAGCTCTAAAAAGTAAGTAAAAATAAAATAGTACAGAGCAAAACAAAGTTTGGGAGGTGAAGAGAGAAAGATTAAAGAAGTGAAAATGAGATTGACACCATCACCAACCATTCTTTCACGGACGATTTGCTCTAGCTCTGTAGCTAATTCGGCAGTGGTTGATCCTGCTTGGTTGCCTTTCAGAGGCATGCTCACAGACTAAATTGAAAAGAAATTGTTGTTTTTGAGCACACAGTATGCAAATTGATTCCATTTGATACATTGTCTGTTGTTGCAAAAATTTGGTTCTGACATCAAGAGTAAATGGAAACTCCATTTACTAATCAACGACAGTATTGACTTTCGCTAGACAGCATGGCAAGTAGAGTGAAAGTCTCGCAATGCCACACTTTTGTAGGAGACGTCAATAATGAATGTTTGTCCCTGTTTGTTTTCAAAAAGTTTCTCGCGATTGAATGAAACATTACATATAGGTATACATAAACAACTTCCACCGTGTGGTTAATTAAAAAGTTTTCCCTTTTTAGCCCATTTTAGTTACTTGCAAAAAGGTAGAGATGGAAGGAAGAAGAGCATAAAAAGAAAAGTTCTACGAAGTTGGTTTTTATATGTGTAGGTAGACATTTTTTGTTGTATGTATTTTGCATGTGTACTTTTCGATGTACTTCTTAGAACACTTACCCTCTTCGCCTGCGACTCTTCTACATTTCCAGACTTGGCGTTAGCAGTTGCCTCGAGAAGCTGTTGAGATATTGGCTTCATAGCTGGAGGAATTTCGACCTCGTCTTCGGCATCTTCTCCGGTTGCGGTGGTGGGTGGAGGGAGTGACAACCCTACATCACCACTACAACTTCTGGATGGCCTTATTGCAGCGCCAGGAGGTACAGCCTCCTCTTCTGATTGACCGGATGGCCTGTCAATCCGATTGCCCATATCACTAGGGGTACCACTTGTCACAGCCGTGGGGGATGTAGGTGGCAGCTGTAGAATCAAACAATTAATGATCATCATGCTTCACTTTGACAAACACAACAAATAAATCATTCTGAAAGCAATCGCATTCTATTTTAAGATCTACGAATGACGACAGCACGGCATCACACATCATGTCACTTCAATATGAATATTTGAATGAATATTTTGTCCACGTCAATTTTTTTATATAAAGAATGAGTAATTTGACCTTGGAGCAGTCTGAACAAGAGGAGTGCGCTGACTTGGACGACAGCACACCCACGAGGGTAGTGTACAAATGTCGATTCACATCATTTGAAAAGATAGGTGTTTTCGAGGAGGGTGAGCACAAGCACTTGGTTTTTGCCGCACCACCACCACTTTTCGCTTTGCATAATTTGCTTTTTGACGACCCTACGAAAGATCTCGGAGAGAGTGTTGAATGAGAGGAGAAAAATATGGCGGATGCGGATTTGGTTCGATCGAGTGGAAGCGAGGCGAGAGGGTCGCCACTAATACCTCCCGTGGAAGAGGAAGACGTGGCAGTCAATAGACCCCTTTTGTTATTCTGACATTTTCCAGATTGCAAACAGTTCAAGGAGGAAGAAACCTTCGTTCCCGCTGACCACGACTCACACCGTCCAACCACCGTCAAGTCGGTGTTGGAGTAGTCCTCAAGATCGTGAACCAGAGTGTCTCGGGTAACTCCTGCGCCGCTGTCACTGCCACCCTTCTTTCTTTTGTTACCACCACCACCACCACAGCCTCCGCCTCTTAACAAAACTGGCAGGTAGGAGCTACGAAGTATCGTTTTCATGCACGAACTGTTGTTGTCATCAGCATCGTTGTGGTCGTTAAGAGAGGCAGCATTACCACCACCGCCAACGACGATAACAGTCTCGCCGTAATCCTGTTCTTGACGAGGATCACGTTGACGGTGATGGTATTCCACTTCTAAGCCGTTTTCATCACAAGTTCCCGTTTCATCGCTGCTGCTTTTCTTACAAACATTGTTGTGTTGATGAAGCTTTTTCTTTTTATCCTCTGAGGATGTTGACGACAACCCTTTCGATTTTGAGCGTAACGGTCCCAACAGTTTCTTCATCTTAAGAAATAAAATGGGGAAAACTTCCTCTTTTGGAATTAGTGCGTCAACAACGCCAATCACTAAAGGGTTTCTCAAGTTGTCTCAAGAGAAATATTTTGAGTTACAGACTGGCCCCAATATCACAGTCAGTTTAGTGGAGTGAAGCCTTAGTACAACTTCATTGTAGTAGCCACAATTTAATAATTATTGTCATTACTCACTGGGCTTGACTTGGCTCTCTAGGTGTGAGCAGAACACACCAAGTAATATTGCTCGAGTCACTACCAGTTTATTACACATCCACTTCTATAAAGTTTTTACCAGAAAAGTCTCTAAGAATTCGCTTTGAAATTCTGCGTCAGCGTCAAGAAGTGTTCCACTAGTAGTAGCAAATGTAAAATTCTGGAAACGTCCCACACATCAAACTTTATCTTTGCCAAGAATAATAGCAATCAAGGGAAAACGGCTTATGTTAAGGAGAAGTATTAAAAAACTATTTCTATTACGATGCCATTTTTCGCAGTTCTCGGCAGCAACGGAAACCGCCAGTAAAAGTCTATCTGCAACTACAGCAGCGATATTCGTCAGCGTCGCCACTCACCACACGATATGAGGCGATGAGGGAAACGCACGGTCTTCTCCAAAAATAACCACCAAAAAAAGATTATGCGATTCGTGACTACGACTTAATGTACAAGTTAGTCAATTTTCGACGTGACAGGAGATGCATCGGTTTACCAAGCTCAATAATTACAATGCAATACACTTGTGGTATGCTGGTACACACATACTTAACGCATATTATCATAGATGTAATGTCAACAGCAAGAAAAATGAAAAAATAATTTATTGGTTGTATTTTTTTTCGAGACGATTATTGTAGCGTTGTCATTCAAAACCGGTGCGTTGTTGCATTGCATTCAGCCTGCAATTACTTATTTTGCTGTGTGCATTACTGTTTAGTAGGGAAAAACTTAAGTTCATACACATTGTTAAGTTTTCAAGGAGAGTTAAACAAATTATTATGAGTCCTGAAGGACGGTAGACACTGCACATTCATGCGGCATACACACGAATTCCTTTTTTGCATACCTACATATTTTCAATAATAAGTGTATAGTAAAGTAAGTACATCTTGTCTACACTTTTTAATAGTCCACATTCCCATCTGGTCATCAACAGTCCATAGGTAATGAACTTTTAAAGTGCACCATGAGACTAATAGACTATAGAAATCAAGCTAGCTACCAACGCATCTACATGCACCACAAAGGTTGGCCGACCTGTCATTTCCTTTCTTTTATTAAAACGGATCTCATTTAATTTGGCTGACAAGACATTTATTTACCTATTTATCTGTGGGGATTTTATTGTGTAAGAAGGTGAAATCCAATAGGTCGCCAATTTGGTTTTTACTTTAAAACGCAAGTCACTGCAGAGCCAGCTAAGTGTAAAGCAATACTTTGTCAACATTTTATACAACTTGTCCATTATTATGTAGTATTTATTATTTACATAGTTTACAGTTAGCCACCCAATAATCTCTCGCTCACTCATTCGTTTCAATGCTAATGATTTCTTACACACACTCAACGAGCTGCTCTACTACTGTGCCCCAATGTTATAATATAATGATTACTTCTAAATGAAATGCAGAATTCCTTGAAAAAATATTTCCAAGTTCACAAGAAATTTTTACATTTTCTGTCCATGTTGTCGTCGTCAGCGTCTTCATTGTATTTACATTACAATGGCTTACATACGTTGCCCTGTTTGTTGTTCCACTCTGTGTGTGGGAACTCGCTAAACAAAACACAAATGACGTAAGAACTTCTTCGACCACACTGCAAGTCACAATAAATGCCATTAATAATGGAAACTTGAGCACCTAATGTAGTTCGATCAACTAACAAGTAAATGCCAAATAATAAGAATATGTACTTTATACTGCGTATTTTTCCTATCCGAATTTTCAATTATCGTCTTGTGCCTGCTGTCGACCTCGTCGAAATTGTAAACTGTTGCTTCTACCCAAAGTACTTAAGCCAGTTCAAATAATGTACCTAATTGACAGGTCCGGAAACTTTCCAATACTGCTACGAAATCTCGTTATGCAAAGTATTTTGCATTGTACAATGATATGAAAACGTTAGAAATACCATTTTTCAGCGCAATGGCACATTTGAGCTTGCAAATCAAAAAATTGGATGCTATAAAACATGTTACTGTGCCAGTTACAAACGACGATTAATCTTTCTTGTAACTTGTGGAACTAAAAATGTTTTGGCGATCCACGTCATTATTTACGGATTGTTGTCTTAAAATATTTTATGCAAATGAAATTATTGCTGTTGACGAAAAAGTGTGAGTTATGTATGTGGGGACCAGCATTATTGTCAAAACATCACTCACTATCACTGTGTTTTACACTGTTTGCCACGAGTGCCACCACCACCACAGTTATCCACTTACAGCTCCACCGTTTTGCGTGACCAGAACAGCACTGCATAGAGAAGGAGAAATTCACTGAAGCTGTGTGGAATCTACTTTATATTTCACTCCGTGTTCCCCATCAGACTAGAATAACATTCTCTGGCGAATTTTGTGGAAGGCTCTATCTCCGTACCAGTGTGTGTGTGCACTACGATTAGCGGAGAGCCACAGCCCACATGCAGGAGGAAAACAACCTAAAAATCGTGTACATATACGAATCTCCGGAATTGATATACTACGACGCATGGAAATAGGATCAGAAACTCTCCTTAAAATGTAACTTCGGTTTTCACGTTATTGCTATTGTCATTATTTACAAGTAGGAAATTTTTCGTGCTTCCGTTACATGCATTGTGCGTTGCGGGCAACGATTTATGTATTAAATTAACGAATAGTTTTGTATGTCGCTTTTGGTCTTAGTCGACACGATACTAAAAATGCAGACGTCAATTGTGTTTATAAACTTTAAGTGACTCCGAGTCAGTCAACACACGTAATGAAATATGTATTTTTGGGAGCACCCACACAAACATTCACTATGCACAAACAGAAATTCGCAAAAATTTGGCGGTGGTGGAGGTGCATCCTTCTCACTGTGGTACATACAGAGTTCGGTAGTAATCGACTGTTGTTTGTAATAAAGGCGACAAAAATTAGGTATTCAACAAGTCCTTTTCATTCATTTGGTACAATATTGCGCTTGAAGCATTCTTCTGGCTTCATTTGTCCTTGCGATATCAAATTTATTTTCCCATTGTCTCAACGGGAAAAATCAATTCTTAAAGAATGAACCACTTTCAACTCTTTTTATTCTATTCCGCTGGGAATATCGTCTCCCTTTCTTTTTTCTTTCACTCTCGCTGAGAAAATATACACACGACGAAGGCTCGTAAAGAACAAACAATTTCCTTTTCTCTCTACCCGAAAGAAACTTTTCACTTTGAAAGCTTCAAGTTCCAACGTTCCAATAATAACGCTTGAGTACACATGGAATACGTAAGTGGAGGCTCTACGTACTTGTTGCTGATGCTGCTAAAAGCTTCAACGTGAGCTGAGCTAGCAGAAGTGTGTGTAGCTCTGAGTGTCAATATGTATCAGAGAATTTTCTGAGCAGATCAATTCTCGTTGATTGAATGACACGAAAAAGCGAACAATGGCAATCTTCTCTCAAATCCTTTCTCTTACCGACCCAAAATCAAAAATGTAACACACCATCAAGTCAGATTATTTTTCTGTTTCTTGAAACATAAAATTAGATATGTGTTCTCTGTCTCTTCTTTTGTCACAGTTGAGAGAAGAGGCTTAAGTAGGTCTGATGTCACGAATTTGATGACTATGGAGGTATTCCAGGAGAGAAAAAGATTTATTTTTCTTGATTTGAACGAGAAACTAAATATTTAGGAGTGGAAAAGAAATAAAATATGACTTTCCACAGCAAGAACTTTTTTTCCTCTCTGCATCATGTTTTCCTGTGAAAAGTCAGACGAAAACTGTCGACATCCCATCACAATCCCATCTGATTACATACAAACATTTTTTTCTCTCCTTCGTTCTTTTCAACCCAACCCAACTATAAAACTAAAAGTGAATAAAAGGGAAGCCATGAAAAGAGAAGATAATAACAAGAGACCACGAAAGACTCACTCGACGAGAAACAATCAATGGGAAAATATGTATGTACATGATTATGGAGATGAAAAAGGAGGAGGGGATCAAAAAATGAAATCTATCCCCACATGTTTAAAAAATTATATAACATTGTCCACAATATAATATAATAAAAATCTCTCCTGTCAAAGTAATGTAACTGTGACGCATATAAATATCAATTGCTGTGAGCACAGTTTGTATTTTGCGAAGACCTACTAAAATGTAATCAGAAGAAAATGGAGGAGGTGAACAAGTAGGAAAAGGAGAGGAAGAAAGATGAAAGTCATCAAAAGAAAATATTGTGTTTGTCTACCCTTTCGTTCGACTCTTCAAGAAAAATTGACATCATCTTCTCTATACTTCATCTGTTCTCCTCGCACACAATCGCAAAGATCTAGTCGAAGCCAAGGATATTTTTATTATTTTTGCATAACTGGCAAATATCTGCAGACGCGAAAATATCCACCCGTCCGGCCGAGAAATGAAGCTAGCTTTGCAAAATATATAATATTAGCATGCCCACCAAAGTAATAAACGATTACAATAATGACTACTACTACTGCTAACGGCTACGTTTCCCGCATTGGCTTTATCGTACTAAGCTTCTTGTATAATAATCTAAATATCATCGTGTTATATTTTTACTTTACTCTCTCTCGTTAATAAAATGCAGTGATGAAACGATGACCCAATAAACTGACATTATTATTATTTTGTGCATAATCTTGTTAAAATTATCGTTCGCGACTAATAATGTCGGTGGTGTGCTGTACTTGAAATGGTTAGGATGTACTAGAAGTAAATTATGGATGCTACGCGAGTGAGTGTGACCATATGCCAGGAAATGTGTGCAAAAATTCCAAGAGATACATGAAACCATCAAGAAATCCTTTCTTCTCTGAAGAGATGTGGTTTTCTTCCGAGTCACTTCTGCTTTTCAAATGAATATAATGTTTGACTTGAGTAAACCAAAGTATCATACCGGCCTAATCGCTATCATCATCGTCTCTCTTCGGTTGTTGTTATTTTCATGCGAGGATACGCAATATTATCGTTCCACAGTTCCGTATGTTAACGTGAGCTTTCCAAGTTGAGGACTTTGGAGTGTAGAATTGCACACTGTGCACAATGTGAACTGTGTTTATATAGTATTTTGTTTTCCAAGAGTCAAACCAAATCCTCGAAAATATAAGCTGATTTTACTTTTCTACGGCTGCTGATGACTGATCGGAACCATGTAAAAGATAACAACCTACCCACTGCTCACTTTTGCATACTTATAAGCAGCGTAATACGGCAATCATTTCATGAAATAGCGGAGCGGAAGGAGGCAGAAAAGGCAATCAGTGGAAAGTACTAGTAGATAAGTACGTACGTGACAAGAGAAGTGTTTTGATAGTTACGCGACGGAGGCCGCTTATTTTACCTGCTAATTCCCTCCAATAACTTCATATCGATTAATTGCCAGTCCAATTAAAATGGCTCTCAAGAAATAAAGCGCATAAAGGGAAACGCTAACTAAAGTGACCTTATTTATTCCATTCCAGAGAGTGAGAGAGAGAGAGAGAGAGAGAGAAAATTATGTCAACGCTGGCGAGAAATAAAAACAGAAAACAAATCTTGAGAACTCACTTCAGCCTTGTCATCATCAATCGACAAACTGAAGTGTGTGCATATTTTCGAGACGGGATGGATGTGCAAGGAAAAGGAGAATGAAATCAGTAACAACAATTTGAAGTTTAAGCAAGGCTCTTCGAAAGTTGCGATTATAATACAAACATTCAAAATCACTGCGTATCACATGCATTAAAGATGGTGACAGTTGATGGAAATGAAACAAGGAAAAGAGTTCGGGGAAAAAGTAAAAAGTACCGACCGCGACTCCCCTCATGCTCCACTCCGCCAAGATTACGTTCAAGTAGTACTCGGGGAAAGGAATGAAAAAGAGAATCATTTCTCCTTGATCATCTCCATCCTCGTCTGCCGAAGTTAACAGGATGAAAACGATGAGGAAAGAAAAGGGGAAACTTGAACTCCCTTTGAAAATCTTGCCATATGGATGACTCTGTTAACTATACTCCTCTCCACAGACCGACTCAATAAAATATTGTATTTGTCTCAACATCACTTTTTTCTACGCTTTTTCTTCGCTTGGGTTTTTGCAAGCTTAGACATCCAGGCAAAGCAAACAGTTTCTTCAGCTTTGGCTTTTCAATTTTCCACATTTTGTCTCGGCTTGCCTCTTCTTCGCTCAATCTCAACTTACATCAACTTTCAGGGCAAGAAGTCAAGAAAACTCGACTGTGTCTGGGCCAAAAAAGCTGAAGCTCCCGCGTGCCATTTTGGAGATGAAAACAGGAAGAAAAATGGAAATCTCGAGAAGTAAAAGGCACTGACATTTCATCATCTTACAAAAAGAAGCAGTGTGATGTGAACCGAGCTTACTTATCGAAACAAAGCTCTTTTGAAATTCTCCATAATATTATGCAGTAGTTAGATCTGGAAAAGGCGAAGCAGAAGAACCTAGCTTAAAAAGACAGCATCATTTTTGTCATTAGTGTTTACTTGACATTCATCATCCTCTCATTGCTTCCTCCCACAGCTGTAAGCATCTCTCTGAATCATCATGATCATGAGGGAGTGAAACACTACTGGGTTCCACGAAACCAGCATCCTGCATCTAATCTGAACAACCGCCCACGACAAATTACATGGATGATGATGATAATAATAAACACAAGTTCAATTACATTATGTATACGTATAGGTTTCGGTGATATTAAATTACTAAACAACGGCAAAGCATCTTGATAGATGAAAAGTATCAGAGGCACACCACTTGCTCGTGTGCGAAATTACAAAACAAAAATCACCTACTTACATTGTTAACTATATATTGAAATTTGATTAATGAAGAGTTTAATACCCTGAAATTGCGTTGTATTTGTTGTTGTATGAATTCTAACTTTTGTGACCTACCTGAATAGACCAATGTCAAAGAATGGAGGAGCATGTCTTGTTACACACAAGAAGAAAAGACGAGAAGATCACTTTTCTCTTTTAAGCTGTTCCAACAAATCCATTTAATCCTCCATGTCATAAGCTGGTTCGTCTTCAGCGGGGATCAATAAAAGTAATAACGCTGCTCCATAACTCACGTATTTTAATATGGACTTTTTTCATTTGATTGCCATTGTCTTCATATTTACGTTTTAAAACGCAAAAATAGGTACGCCGTACAACAACTTAATAATGGCAAATCCTGTTGTGTGCCTTTGTGGGTGAATCGCTAAGTTTAGTGTCACTGGAGGAGGTTAGGCAATAAAAATGGCTCATGGAAGATGGAAGCTCAGCTCGAGCTGTGGTGCTTTGTACACTCGACGTCACTAAAATCTCACCAAGAGGTACCACACTGTTTAATAACATCAAACCAAGAGACATATTTGTCACACCTCTCGCTTCTTGATATATTTATTAGAAAATATCTTGCTAAAACTTGATTGGATGAACAACGAAAGAAAGACGAACAAACACGAATTAAACTCAATTACATAAATCTAAATGTCGTCAATAATAATAATAATTAGTACTACACGTTAAGCTAACAAGTCAGGACATGCACCACTGACAGACATTCTACTTTTTTTCTCCACTTAAATAATAACTTTGTTGACGATCATTATTGTTATTGTTATGTTTGCCAACAAACGTTTGCACTTGCACTTTCCATATCTGATCACAACCATTTGTTACATATTGAATCTTTGCAAATTAGTGACCAAAAACGAGCTCCAATAATTTCGTTACGAAACAAACACTGATTGTTCCACATCGTTACTTTCAATCAAGCCTAATGGAAAACTGTCAACAACGCATTAATTTATATGCACAAAGCGTTTAAATGATTGATTGATACCGATACATGCTGAATATTTTCTTTATCAGTATGCATCTTTTACATACAGCTACAAAATGAGCAGGAGCAACAAAAATTTGGTTGAATTAATTAAACTATTTTGAACATCACCTTGAACGAAGGTGTGCACCCACCTCATGTCAAATGCAGAAAAAAATTAAAAGAAGGAGTGGTTTTATATTCTGTATTCACTTGCACCTAGATCACTGTCAGTCAAAGACTAGGCGAATTACTCAATCATCACCGTCACTTTTTTGATGATTATCACTTTAAAATTTGAATCACAATTTAGATGCTAATCCTAATCTCCGACCATTTTCATTGAACTTGCTTATTTTTAAAAGGCTGCGTCGGATATTTCTTGTCGCTGGTAACTTCCAGACCAGATTCAGAAGGACACTACTACTTTTTCTAAAGAACGTCGACTGATTTCCCCAAGAAATGATCGCCTGAAGTCATCCAGAAATCAATTCTTCTTACATATTTTCGATACTTTGTCTGCATTTGAAATCGGCCGTATTACAGGATATTACTCATACGTGAATACTACTGGCACGAGAGAAATTCAATTCTATCACTAAAAGCCAGAGCTAGAAGAGTGGATGATGGAAACAAGACGAAATTAAGATTTTGCCAATCTTTGCTAAAGTGATTTCATACGTTTTCATCTGCACGAGGTTAAAAGCATCGCAGAAGCTTTTGTGTCTTTCTGCCTTTCATACAAAAAACTCGCCATTATTATTGCCAGTGGCTCCAAGTCTTTAAAAGGATACTCCTCCATAAAAGGATGTGAAAGGACAATACGTAATGTTGCGATGTTAAAAGGCGATTTTAAAAATGAATGTATCCATATAATGGCAATCGAAAAGTACTAGAGTCATGACCACAATATCGCGAACTATACAATGTATGATGCGATGTATTATAGGGCTTTTCTACAAACTTTTTTAGTACTTGTGGGATGTCACCAAAAACAGACTCGTATGAAAAGTCTGCAACGGAGCTGCGATGAAATGCTTTGAAGCAATCGTACACTCCAAATGTACATTCCACGACATTTATACCTTCATTTACTATGCCACTTCGACATCACAGTGCAGTTTTTTTTTCTCGAATTATTTTTCAGACAACTGAAAACTCCAAAACAGGTTGTCAGTTGTTTGGTTTTATAAAGAAACCTCGGTATGCGTTTATATAAGGAACTTATGCCACATAATAACACAAGTAGAAATCAGATTTACTACAGTCGTTCTACTTGCATTTTGGTATTTGACTATTAGTCACAATTAGAAAACGCATACGTGGAAGACAAATATTTCTTCGTGATGATGTGTTGACTACGAAAGGATGATGGTGCGCGAGGAAATCTTCCGTAGCCAACAGACCAGACGAATTATAACCATCTGAAGCAATTAACTGTGACGAAATTCTTTATCCGCTTTCCATCCAGCTTTTTTCTGTACTGGGCTTTACAAACAATTGCGATAATTAAATAGTAAAGCGTGGGAGTAACAAAACTAATGAGACTTTTAGGGTTAGTTTTTACGCTGCAGAGATGCTGGCGTAGTGCATGGATTTGTACCCATTATTAATTGACTTACTGTTTTCAATTTGAAACATCAACTACAAATTAAAAAGAGAGGATGTCTAGCTGTGAGAAGTTAAAATAATGCCCTAATGAAGAGCACACAAAGGACAAACTCGAGGGATTTATTCAACCCCAGTCAAATTTTTCTGTTTCAAAAACGTTTTTAGCTCTACTTTCAAAGTCTAATGTCATTAGTTAGTGAGCTCATTCACATAACATAAGGTAAAGCCCACATATAAAATATTTCCTTTTTGTGGTAATTTCATACTGCCGCACACTAAAATCATACCAAATTGCAATATAAATATTGTTCGTTGTCGTTGGTCAAAAGCTATTACAGCGTCCCATACGCATTAGTTACAAAACACTCTCCACGAGATAGATTTCCCCAGGAAGACTTAATGGGCGTGGGAGAATGTTGTGCAAATGACAGAAAGCATTACAGGAGAACGTTGTTGATGATTATTATGGAAATGGAAATGACATATTGCAAAATTTATAGGAAATGTCGCACTTATTGAAAACTGGAAATTGGATTCCCTCTGTTCTTTTAACAAATGAAATCCATTTCTCAAATTTGCAATACATCCTTCGGTTACAAGTGACACCGACAATAATGCCGTGATGACGCCATGAATAAAGCTAAAAAAGACTCCACTAACCTTAAGCTTTTTATCTGAGCTCGTCTTTTTCAACACAGGTACATTCTTTCCTCCTCCGTCGCCCGAGTTTAGCTTTCCTTGACTTAGTTTTCGGAGAGGTGGGGGGAGCCATTTCCTGGATAATTAAATACAAAGTGCATTCATTAACTTGACAATCCTTTCAACGCCACTTCACGTCCGCAACTTTCCTTCTAAATAGTTTAACAAATTTAACACTTACCCACTGAACACACGTCGCTTCGAAACAGGTGAACTACTGCTTACTGCTCCGGATGCATTACCTTCTGACGAACCACCATCTAGGAAAAAAGAAAATGCATTTCAGAAATAGTTTCTTCGCACTATCACACTTTACAACTTTTTCAAGCAAGCGAGCGTAGATGTTTTTAAAAAACTTTTGACAAGAATTTAGTTTTCCGCCAGCCCTCAACAAGCCGCTTAACATTGTTTAAAAATCCGTCAGCACATCATCACACAAAAGTTTTTGTTTGTCGGAGAATTAAAGTTGAAGTCACACCTGTTGTTGGTTCATCTGTACTTTTCTTCGCTGACCCATTTTGACTCCTCGACCTTCTGAACACACGATTCAAATCCTTTTTTAAGGAAGAAGTTGAAAACATTCCGAATGAATGGACAACTTCAGGGAATTTCATTTCAAATCTTTTTAGTCTTTGTATCAAAGTTTTCCCATACAAAAAATGACAATGTTCCAACAAAATTTCTCCAAAGTCGATGAGAAGAGAACGCACGGCACCATTAAAATGGCTCCACTTGACTTAAAACGCAAGAAGTAACTGCATCAGACTGATCTGATTTAGACCGAAGGTGAAAATCATAATACCAATGATGATACTACTTGACTCTACGTCAATTGTGGTTAAACCGTGATAACCTTAAAGTCCAATAGTTTTACAATGCGCTTCTTCGATTTCTGCACTTTGTTCTAGATATTATAAAAAACAATTGTTACAGTATCTGTGCACAATGTCACATTGCCACAACGTTCTCGGTCGCAAGCCGCATGATTCATCATTCCATTACATCATGCCAGCATATCGTCACTGGTCACAAAGTAACCACAAATGCTCTTAACAGTATTATAACGAAGCCTGATGAAAATGGAAACACATCAACAACTTAACAGAAGAAATTCCAGTACAAAGAAACAAAAGCTTATAAATCCACATATTAACAATTCAAACGCGGGCACAGACCAGACACGTACATTTTATAGTGCTGCTGTATTGTGTAAATTCCACGCTAACAGTAATGATGTTGATGACACAAAAATGATTATTATGAGTCTTGAGCACATAGCTGTGATGTGTGTGGCCTCGACACACTACTAAAAATCATTCTTTACTCTTCATATCAAAATGTAATGATGTTCTGCAAAATAATAATCACGTTGATATGGGATAATCAAAGAGAGATAAGAGATAGTCTTCTGAGTTGAGAGGGAAAAATAAAATTATACTTGACATGAAGTGGACGCTGCCTAAAAATTCACTTAAAACACCAAATTCTAAACGTTTTTCCACATAAGAAAAGAACAGCAGCTGCGCTACTAATATGATATGAATAAAAACCGTGAATTTTTATTGTGACATAAAGGGTTGGTGGCGGAACTCCGACACGCCTTTATAGTATGCAACACAGTCGTTGTGCCACAAGCAAAGTAAAAATAACATCAACGAGCACATCAAAGTTTGTATTTTTTGTGTGAATTTCTCATGGAATTTCTCAGAAAAATAACATTGCAACTACTCAGTCAATTCCATTTGAAAGAATTACTTGCAAAAGAAGAGACCGATTCCACCCGTCATGTCGCATTCGAAATAAAGAAATGGAAATGTATACAAATAAAGGGTAAAAATAATAACGGTGTAAAATAAACAAAACAATTTTTTCTATGAAAAAGACGAAAGTTACGTGTGTGAAGAGATGAATTTTAAAGGGTGATATCGCAGTCGATGATGACGACACCACAGCAAGAGGAATTGACAACGACTAAGGAGTTGAGGGAGCAGAGATAAAGGAGCACAGAAGTAAACACAAGTGGCACTCTATAATATTTTTCACAGAACGAGAATATTTTCCTTATCTTTCTTATTTTCTTTATACATTTCCCTGTCGGTTTGTCTGTGTTATCTTAAGCTCTTGAAGCTCTCCAGAAGAAAATATTTTTTAAGAAGTAGCAAACCAATAAACAACAATAAAAATGGGAATATTCTTTTCATATTGTCTTTAGTGTCATTGACGTACTTACGGAGGGAACGCAACACCATCCACCTCCATCACCACACATAATTTGACTTGAGTGCTCTTCTTCGACTCCTTTTCCTCTATTTCCACTTGAGTAAGTGCTTTCTCTTACCAAATTCTTGACTTCCACACGTAATCATAAAACAAAATGATGTTCTGATGATATATATTATTATTGATAAAATAATCCAAAGCTCAGACTAATACAAAACTCACACACTATGTGTACACACTACCACGGCTCGACGACAACGGGCAAGTTATTATTAGCCGAAAAAAAGTTGTGTGTGTGGCAAAAGCCAAAACGAGAGAGAGAGAGAGAATCTGAGAACATGAGAAAAGGATAAGTTTGTAGGAGACAACGGGCAACGTATTTACTTCTCTCTTTATTTTCCTTCTTTCTTCTAAACATATTCAAGTCAAATCGGCGGAGAATATTTTTTCTAAAATATAGTTTAGTGAGCAAGCATCGTAGTTCTTGTTGTGTGCCCAATTTCCTGTGGAACATAGGTGGATCAAAACTAGAAAAATAGACGTATTGAGAGGAAAGAAAAATTATAATGTTTTTGCTTGCTAGAAAAAACAAGAACGGAGAGAATATTTATTCAGTTGCACACACGGAACAAATTTTTTTAAAGAAAAATTCTACACTCATTTGCATTTAAATACAAGGAGGAGGTTTTCAGGACTATTAGTATAAGAGCTTGTGAACGGATTATTGATAATATGTGAAAACGATGTGATGATGCCAGTAGGTATAAACGCAGATATAAGCAGGCTTAGGCTGAAATTTATCATGAAAATTATATCTGCGCTCTGCGCCTTTCCTCAGTTTATTACAGAGTGCACTTTATTGGAAACAACTGCAACTTTCTGATGTGATCATGTTGAGGTTCATGATGATGATGACGAGTAGGATAATGATGACATGATCCGTTTCATACAGAGCCAAAAGCCAAAACTGATGTTGTGGTGTTATTGATTGGAGTACTTGGCTCTAACTCTGTCCAGATAATTGCTAGAGCTTTTGTCCTACGAGAAATCCAACTCTGTCCTTCATTCAGTCATACGTCACTCAAACCCTGTGTTAATTGCTGATAACATCACATTTCCCGTTAACATTTCAATTTTCTTCGGTATACATTATCCAGTTACCAATCACTTCACTGTGCTTTGATTGCTTTTTTTATGATGGTCGCAAGAAATAAAATTGCAGAGAACGAGAACATAAAAAGGAGGAAGAAAAATGTTTAAGAAAGCTTTTGCTTTCACCGTAGCTGGAAACTAAACTCAGGCAAGGTGGCATATTTATCCAAGTGCTATTTTTCTTAGCAAAAGATTTCCCTATTAGCGAAAATTTTTTATGAACCATGAAAAAGAGGAATTATAGCCCATTTGCCTTCTTTCCTCTTTTCGTTTACTTTAATCCCTTTATTTTGGAAAATAACACGGAAAGAAAACAGGAGTGCTGCTTCATGTACATAAACGAAGTGTTTGAGATAGGTAGTAAAAGTGGTCTCTTTTTATAATGTGTTTATTTAACTTTTTCCCTTTAGAACAGAACGCTATTAAGCAATGGTGCATGCAAGCATGTGATTTTGATTGTAATTATAATTGAGTCTCTCCACTTGCCCTTCTTGACGCGAGTCTCTTTAGAAAAGAACATCTCTATTCAAGGTGCAAAATGTTATGTTAAAGCCCGGCCTTCAGATTAAACAACCAAGCGTTTACACATAACTTCTTCAAGAAAACCGTGTGTATACGGTATTAAAAACCTTTGCTTTGTGTTCCCGTCGTTCCCTCCCTTCCCCTTTCTAATAAAATGAGCAAAAATATCTACTGCCTAACAAAACGGTTGTGGAAACGTGAGGATGTGGTACACTGTACCAGAGATATGAGATAAAGATGTGAGTTGTGTACGTACACTGAACATTCCACACAAAAAGTATAAACATTCGGTGTGACGGTAGAGTGTGCAACAATAATAGTAATACTATGCCACTGTGTCTCTTCTTATGTGGGTCGGATGCTCTTTTATTTCTTTCGGAGGAACTTCTTTAAAACGATTTTACTTTTTATTACTCTGCGTGTTTCTTTGAGTTGTGGTGTGCTCACTGTAATTATACTTTTCACTGTGTCAGGAAAAAGAGTGAAACGGGAGAACTGTGCATGCTTACAGGCTGCAATGTGCAAAATAAATAGACATACGCTCTACTTCTTCTGCTGTTTCCATTTTGCAATTGATCCTACAAGCATGACACTCCGTGCAGGAATGAAAATGGTATTGGTAAACGGCCAGAGAGGACTCCAAAACAAGATGTGTCATCATTATCATCTTCATCATCATCACCAACATTCACAACATCTTATTTTTCGTTCTTGTTGTGTATTGTGAACATTATGAAGAAAAGACATTGTAGCAGTGTCTGTCGCTTTGTTATGTACTTTGCCAAGCAATGTCCACAAACAGATTCATAATGAAAAAAGAATGCATAAATTTTTGATGATGGCAAATGTGTGGCGGTGGTGGTGTAAAGAAGCAATATTACTATGATATGATCATGATCATATTTTTATCATTAGGCGTACTTGATTTTTTTCTTTCATTCTATCGCAATAAAAATTCCAGTCAATCTTCTAATGTGTATCATCATCATCATAGTCCGTGAGGAGAATCTGATGCTTTTTAAAAAGCTAAGTTTACAATTTCTTTTCGGAACACTTAAATAAACAAAAGTGGAGTTTAAGAGTGTCGGCTTAAAAAACTACTTGCGTCGGTCCTCTGCCACTATCGTAGTTTGTTCTTGAAACAGCCATTAAATGTTAACATTTTAACCATTTTAATGCATTTTGTCAATGTCCCTCTGCCTTCATTTCACTCAAGTGTCTGCACGTCTAAAATAAAAGTGGAGAGCTATACAACACGGTATTTAACAAATCCAGCATGAAACAAATATAGCTTTTCTAGTGCTCCACTAAACAGGTTACATGCCTTTATAACTGTAACGTGAAATCCTGAATGATAATAAATCAATACTACTGATGACATAACCTACTGACATTACCACCAAAGTTCATAGGAACTGACGTGCACACATGTCGCTCAACCGCTCAACCCTTCAAGCCATTTAGTCACTTGCCAATTTGGAAATTGTACACATAAATTCGCTACACCTTAAAAGTTGGCTGCAACAATAACAGCAGTGCCCAATATGTACACAATACAAATTCGTACCGGCCGCAACCACCAAAATATTTGCGTAGCATTTCCTCTCACAGTAATAATCATGGACCAGTCAATAATATAGGCTTTTATTACTATGCTAAGTCATCCAATACTTGTTAACTATGCCAGCAGTTAAGTGCATGACTATGTATGAGGTGAAACATAAATAATAAAAGATTTAATAAGATTTGTTAACGTGATACGGTGATATTGGATACGGTATGATCGATCAATTCACTGCGCGGAGAAGGTTAAATGTGATGAACGCGTAGCCTTTCTAGCGATAGGAGAGGAGCGATGCAATTTATTATTTATTGTAAAGCAGTCAAAAAGATATTTTCGTATCCTTGCTTTCAATCAACAGCGGAGTGAGAGGGGATATAAAAATGTTGTTCGCGATGAAAATTATTTTATAGGATTCTACTCTGCTACGCTGCTCCGTTCTGCACTATCATTACTGCTGAATCAAAAATAAATTTATCTTATAAGTTATGCCGTTATTGAAGATCATAATAAAATAATAATAGTAATAATAATAAATAATAATAATGAGTAATCAATATCAAAAGAATGCATTTAATTTGTGTTAAGTGACCTCTCTACCGCGGATATTGCGTTGCGTGAAATTGAGGTACACAAATGAACACTTTTTTTATCCTGTGTATATAAATGTGGTCTGATGTCAGAACTAGTATGCAGAATTTTATTTTTTATTCGTGTCTTCACGCCGTCACTGGTGTGGTGTGAAAATGATTTATGCTCTTCAAGAAAGTGGTTTACTTTGCTCGAGGTTGACTTTTACTGGAATGAAAGACATTTTTAAACTGTTTCTGATTTACATAATTTATTTTATTGATTATATTTATCTTGTTAAGGCTGATTGATGAAGAGTAGTTCATACTTGTATGATGCCAGTTTCAAGCGAACACTACCAGACTAAAAATTAGAGCAAACTACTAATTCTTCATGACGTTTTTACTCATTTAAAAATAGGTCTCGTTAGGAGGCGAAACGTCAGAGGAAATGTTGGTCAATGGAGTCACATATTCGAGTCAATTGCTTACGCACCATAAAGGAATCATTAAATTCCAGTCAAAACAGTCGACCAGACATCACAAAGAACTCATAAAACTAAAATATTCCATTATTGAAACGTATACGAACAAAAGAATACGAATAAATACCATATACTAATAATGTGCGGTCTACTTCATATAATGTCCACTTAATACATTAATTAACTTTTGCGACAAAGAAAGCCACGAAGAAAAGAAAGAACTGTTTGTTGTTCCGATTCCCATTAACGGAGAAGTTTACTATAGTTTATAGAAAGAAAATAATTTTAGGGCCAACAGCGCCACCACTAGCCACAGTGTAGCACACTTTTTTTAAGCGACACAGAAACAAAATATAGAAACATTAATGCATCTCACAAGAAGACCGAAGCCTGTGCAGTGGCAAGACACAAGAATACGATTAGTTTTATCAGGTTTGGACACACACTGTAGCAAAACCAGTATTTCTTATCTACAGAATTCAGACTAGAGAGAAAGAAGAAACGCGAAGGCAGATCAGCTCAGCCTCCACATTTATTTCAATAACGACACCAAGCATCCATCCGTAATTTATCATCATTATTATTTCTTTAACTAGAAGCGGAAGTGGGTACATGATGGTCCAAAATTTGGGTCGATGTGCTTCCACGAGTAAACAGCATGAAATGTGTAGACTCATCAAATTAATTTTAAATCAAGTGTAAGTTGGGGGAAATTGCAAATTAATTTAAGGGTAGTAAATTAAGCACAGAACGTTTGATTTTATTTGATAGGCAACGAAACACGAAACGAAATTTTCCTCGCCTTGATTTATGTCAATTATAGTTTGGAGTGAGTTTTAAAAAGAAATCTGAAATCTTTCTCTGGTGAGACCTACCTTCTTCAGTCTTGGACGAATTTTTCGAAGCTTCCCCCGACCTTAACACTCTTCGAGCTGCTCTACGCCAACGGTCCATAGCCATTTCATAATTTGGGAATGTCACGCATTAGTAGATGGTTTTTAGTATTACAACTTTTTTGATTTATACTAGTAAAAAAGTTTTGGAAGAGCCACAGCCACAGTCGTGAACATGAACAGATGCACGCACATAAAGATATTTACTACGGATAATAATTAATACAATTAGTATGTAATATTAAATTACATGAAACACAAAACACGCACACACTGAGTGAATGTCTAGAATGTAAATTCACGGTTAAAATGAAATTACTAAAATGATATTACACTTATACATACATGTGAATACGTACGCATATTACACAACTGGGAAAATTAATTTTTTACAAAATATGTTCTCGAGTTTTGAATCTGAATCATTCATTAGTTTTGCCGAAAATTAATTTCAGCAGATGTGTGTTTTGGAGCATGGCATTAATTATGTGTGTGTACACTGTTGCACAAGAGCTCCCTGTGCATTGTCTTTTCATATACAAAAACTGAATTTGGACACAAAACTACAATTATTATTTTTCCTAAGATTTGAAGTTGATTGCCAAATCTGAAGTTGTTGCTTATTACAGTAAATATGTGCTAAAAAGCTATCTTGAAATAAAAATTTGTTTTCTATATTTGAAAGTTTGCTTTTGAAGTTTTCTGAATTATTTTTTAGGACTTGTGTTATCACTTGTATATAAATTCCTCGAATGATAATTTAATTTTACCATTATTTTTACAGTCTTGTGATTTTTGCCATAAAATATAGGTGATCAGATTATTTTGATAATTTCTCTTGGCAGGTATCTGTCAAATGACACATGAAAGATCACAAAACAAAAATCATAATAATATAAATATCCTTTACGTAATGTACATTAATTAAAATTGTCACTTTCAATGAAATCAGAACAAGGTATATTTCAAGATGCAAAGGGGAAAACTCGACTAACACATCTCAAAAAATTTCCCAACTGTTCAAACAACAAAGAACAGAACATCACAAACACTTGCATGAAGCATGCTGCGTTAATTTTGAAGCCGGAAAGCAATAATAAGAATCACACGATTTGTGGCCAAGCAATCGTCACGTTTTCGAAGAAATGATCAAATAAAGCATGAAACTGTCTTTCATTTCGCTCGCAGAAGTTTCATCAACTCATTCAGTTAAAGTGCAGAAGTTAAAAACGGCAATGAGAGCACATTAACACGTACGAAGTAAGCAACAGCGCGTAAATAAGAGTAAAAATAATAATAGTGGCAGCGGCAACAACAATAAACACATACATATTATTACTTTTTAAATACATTACATATTTTACAATGAACAAGGTGACGACGACGTGACAGTTTTAGCAATTTCGTTTTTAAAGTGGTAAAAGATAAAAGGAACGATTTTTATTAACAGAAATTGTCATCCCAGAACTCCCTGAAAGTTAAATATATATATATTTCTGAGGTCTTGGTTTTAAAGTGTCTCAATAAGCCTAAGTCTTTGTCTCTTTTGTTTAGAATGCAGGGCAGGCATTAATAAATGTCTACTTTGCGGCACCATTCCTGGCCAAACAGCTAAAGAAAAAGAATGCATTATTCATTATTGATGCAGATATTCGCTTGCTTGCTTGATTGCAAGAGACAATTCAACGAAAGGAACTTTGTGTGTCTAAAGTCTCAGCTAAATCGCTGACAAGTTGATGATTGATTGCGTCATTCAGCAAACATCAATTTTGATCAAGTTATTAACTTATTCTCGCAACTGTTTACGCAGCATTTCTCTAATGCAAATATGTGTCTTTGTATTACATTCATTATCAGATCATTACTCATTTTCATCATTCATTATTCATTCTTCTCATGCTTACAGTTCCTTTCCTATTGTTGACTCAAACTGTCACAATAATTATATTTTTAACAGAGCCTGCATATTGTTTTTATCGCAAAGATGAAAAGTAATTTTCTTCTTTGTATAAAAACGCCTGAAAAATGATTCAGTTCTCCCGTAAATTTACTCTATTAGAGAAATAGAAGTGGCAATTAATTCGAGTTAGCGAAAAAATACATTCCCCTCTTGCGAAATAAAGCCTGAATAATTTATAGAATCCTCCAAGCCTACTTCCCAGTCTTTTCTTGTCTCAATGACAAAAACCCCTAAAAAGAACAACCGCACTAAGCGGAAGAGAGCACGACGAGAGGAAAGGCTAAAATTTAATTCCATCCAAGTATTATCCAAAGTAATACACTTATTTTTCGCTGGTAAGATCCCAGTTAGTCGACGATAGAGCGCACATTCGGATTCAAGTTGTTTTTTGCATATAAAAAGCTATTTCAAAGAGGCAACAACATAACTTTGACAGACAACACAAACCACAAAATCCTAAACTAACGAGCTTTTGTCTACTAGAAATAAACTGACGAACACCAGCTGGCACAAAAGAACATGGAATAATCGGATACGCGACAAGAGCATAAAGTAGTTATCTGTAAACCCTTTGCAAAAAATGCTCAATTATTATCGTTTTTCGTTGGTTAAACCGATTTTCCAGTTTCTCAATAAACACTTTCAGCCTGTCGTTCTTTTTTATGCTTTGACCACGATTACAGGTTTTCAGAATCCGAAGCGACATTTACCTACCTAATTGTACAACATGATTACATAAACAGAAACATAATTAGATTTCTCTGATGCGGCAGCCACGTCCAAGAAACGTACAACAAGCGACAAATTCTTCATCCATATCTATCTATCATAATTCCATATCTATGTGCCTCTATCCCATTTTTCATGTACATCCTATTAAGTATACTGCGACAGAGCTCAATCTTGAATGCTGAATGAAAAAAAAAGTTCAGTGGAAAGTTGCAAGTATTTCAGTATGTATCCAACTTGTGCAATCATATAAATAATAATGTTGATATCTTCCGTTCTAGTTTTATTACTTGGCCAGCCACCGACAGTCATGTCAAAATGTTTTCACCCAGAATTTCACCTATCATGATTATGTCTTTGGAAATCTTAATTTGTGACAGTTATTGTGAAAGAGAAAAAGTTGGGTGCAGTCAGACACTGACCATATCAAAGTTACATACGTATAGATCCTTTTGGTAGCAATTCAGACCAGGACAATATATGAAAATTAAGAAGCGAATATGTTAACCAACTTTTCTCCTTTATTTCCTTTCCTTTCATGTACAATTTCTTTCTGTACATTATTCCAAAATCCACAAAATATAAAAGGGGGAAATCCTTGAAAAGGACAGATATAAAAAATGAAAAAGAAGGGAAGAGAAAAGGTAACCGGAGAGAAGGAAAACTGTAAAACGCTTTTTTCTGTTTTCTTTTCTTTACTTTGCCGTTTTTATTACCTTTTTCGCTGTATGCTCACAAAGTGAGCTCGCCACCATTGCGAAGAACATGATGAGGACAAGGGAAAAAATTATATAACGGGTTAGGGCAGTGCCGAGCATCTGCTGCACTCCGCACTCTGCTCAAGTTGTGCCCTAATGTTGAGCAGGAAAGAAGAGACGAGCTTTTGCAAAAGCTCAGTTCAACTCGCTCAGCAGCTCTCAGTTGAGCGAGTCTGGCGAGAGTAAGAGTGAAAGAGAAAGGAGAAAAGAGATCGATAGAAAACGGGTTTACTCGACTTCCAGCCTTTTCCTCACATCACTTCGGCATCACACAGCGCTTTCCGAACGTATCTCGCGAATAAAATTTCATAATATCATCATCATCTCTTCTTCTTCATCATTTCCAGCACCGTCATCCTCCTGCATCTCTCTGATTATGTATGTGGATGCACGTACTCAAGCAATATATAACATGACTGAAATGGAATTCAATGGCCTTTTTTCGTCTTTTATTATTTCTACCCGCTATTTGCCATTGGTATGGCTTGGTTCATGATGATGATGACGGCATGGTTCATCTTCTAAATACCATTTTGATTTTTGGTTGTGCCGTTGTTGGTGCTGATGCCACTGTTACGGTGAGAACTTTTGTCTTTCTCTACGTTATACGCTCAAACAAATAATGCATACGCATATAGCCGCCGAGGCTAAGCTGTTTGTTTGACTTACTTTGAGAGAGAAATGAGAAGAGAGATTCTGAAGCCAGATAAGAGTCTTGGTGACAGTTTACTTAGATCATACAGCTCAGACAATTTCCTCGCCTTTCTTTTGACATTCTCCTCATCCTCCTGGAGAAGGGTATAAACATACATTTTGGCACAGACTGATCGAAAAAAATATCAACCTAGTCAAACTGCAGTACCAGGCAAGATACCCCAAAAGAACTACGAGAGAACGAGGACGGTGGAAGACGATGCGAATCTGGCTTTGTGTGACTCTGTTTACTTGAAGAGCGCAAATACAAAATTCTTCAAGGGAAGGAGAATAGGAGAAAGTCGTATTCACAAATTATATTACATGACGATGCACACGTGCGCATAAAAATACCATAGCACAAAACGGAGTCCTGTGATGTGAGATGGTGTGCGTTTTTTCCAAACAGATTAGTCTCCTTAATCATTATCGTCATCATGAACCGTGCTCTGTTTTTCATTTTGTGAAAATCCTTTTTAGATATTATAATATGCTCCAGCTTCATTTTCAAATGCGCGTCATCGTCGCCATCATCATAAAACAGAAAATGAATGGGGAAAGGTATAAAACACTGAAACTCAAGTGAGCAAATTTTTTAGCAAATGAATAAGACATAAACATTAATGTTCACTTCAGTTCTCGTCTCTTGCAAAGACTCAAAAGCTGAGCAGCAATAATAATCTAATCTGCTCCTTTTAACCTGTGCTCATTTTAAAACTGTTAGAGGCTTTTTGTGATTCAAGAAGAGTGAGCAGCTTTTGTATGACGACAAACGAGAAAGCACCGTCAAGAACGCCGAACGCTTTCCTCCAGCCTTCCATACTCGACTCCGACTCAGCTAGAAAATCATACATAAAACGAAACGAACCTACAAACTTTTCTCCTCTCCAACAACTCTAACGCAAATAAAAACAATGCAAAACTTTGTGAGAGAAAACGCTCCCCGAACGAACATAGCATTAATATAAATTCCTTCTCCGTTATTAGAAGAGACGAACAGATGTTCGACTCAACTATCTCATTAAAAAGTGAAATGAAATCTTCCTCGTTAAAAATCTGCCCCGTCCTCAATAAAGACAAATAGATATGTTTTCCAACGTAAAGTCGTGAAATTAAAAAGTATGCATGTAACAAATTATTATTTTTTGTCGATTATGTAAATTTTTTTGCCGCTAAAAACCTGCCACACATGCACTCGTGTATAATTACGTAAGTGGGCTGTGTTCTGTTGGGGGTGTGATGTGAGAATTTTAATTAAAGCAAAAAATTGGAAAACCTACACAATATCAATAAATGCCTACATCAAATCGTAACTTTGAAAGAGAAAAGTTTCGCAAATTGCAAAGGATATTTACAATATTGATTAAAATGTGAAGGATTTATGGTCTATCGCCATTATTTTCTGGTGATATTATTTATTATCCGCCATGGTCAATGGTCAGTTTCGGTAGATTGACACAGTCTCGTGGATTTACAAAGAAAATGACTTGGGCAAAGCTTCTACATACTCCTACACAACAAACTATTATGCTGAGCTGAAGTACCTACGTATGCCTGGATGATGATAGATAGATAGCAAGGATGATAATGGCAACGTTGGGGGTGGGATTTTTTCCATATCGTTCATATCTTCTCATCTCATCTTGCTCACACAGACAATGTCAGGCAGCAGCGGGGTTATATTAAGTAGACATTAGACTATTGTAATTCTAATGAAAAAGGCAATCAAGGTCACCAGCATAAAATGACATCTACAGAGAAAGATTAGGATCTGCCAATTTTTATTGTCATTTTCCAACAAAAATATAGCAGATTACTCAGCGATATGAGTGCAATAAACGTGTTCAATTTACCTAACACATTATGTGTCATGCCATGTGTATGGCGTCATTTCACTTTTCGTGACTTATTTTTGGAAAAGTTCCGTTCTCCTAACAAAATATCTAAAAAGTTAAAACACGTTATGCAAAACACACATGCGTATGTCCACACACACATTAACGACATCAAAACCAAAACCGTAACATATCTTTTAGATATCTTGTAGAATCTTTTGATATTATCCTGTAAAATTTATACGAAATGTATACATTGCCCAGTTGTATAAATACCATTAATAAAACTAATCACAGCGACGGACTCTGGTGGAAAAGTGGATGTATTTACATGTATTTTTTGAAGGAATAAGTCAAGTGCCAACGTGGCGCCTGAACCTCCCACGCGGTGTTATACACCAAGTAGAGAAATTATTTTTTTCATGTTTATTCAAATTCCAAGTCCACTTGTTGAGAAAAATGTATTGGAGATACACGCAAAGCAGACAACATGATAATTATTACAGTAATGAATTTTAAATGCGTGAACAAATTATTTATTTTTAGGGAGACCGATGATAGTACTACCACTGCTCATCCCACACGTGTCTTATACTGTTTTTAATAACTGGTAGTCTTTTATCTCTGCCAGCAAACAACCTGCTTCAACTCTATCGTCGAATTTCACTTGCGCTTAGCATTGCGAAACAATTGGGTGGCAAAGCAAAAATTGTGTTGGTTCTCCGGTAAAACGACACAAAAACTCGGATTATGATGTGCAAATAAAGATATAATCTACCCGCGGGAGTTCCTTTATGTAAAAAGGTCTCCGAATAACTTGTAAACATTTACTAGACTAAAACAAAGGGTAAAATTAACCACTTAACCAGAAACTAATTAATTTTTTTCCTGTACACAAGCACTCTTCACACGTGTCTGTGAAATTGGAACTAGCTTGATAATAATCTTATCTCTGAGGATCTCCGTCTACCTTGCTGATGGCTCACACCAGATGAATGGACTGAATGAGTAGGGAAATATGCAAAATAAGCAGACGCTAATAAAATCTCACTAACTCTGGTTCAAATCTCCGTCTTTTCATCTCTGTCTTGTGGAGTTGCGGAGGTAATCCGGGTGTGAGCAACACGTATCAACTAAAATGTGAGCAGCAAATGAACTCACAATAAGACAATAGGACAGAGCTGCAGAAATTAACCTACAGGAAAGAATAATCAACGGCGACACAAAGGGAGACGTATCGAGAGACAGATAAGATTTGCATAATCAGCCAATATATTTTTAACTGAACACACCAAATCGAAAACGTTTTTGACGTTGATTTTTTATTGCCACTACAATGAACAAGGAAAGCTGCATTTGTAGCATCAGTGGACATATCTCTCAGCAGTAATGGTTATGTGTATAGTAATGATGATACAACAACTCTGCTAACATTACCATTGTGATTATTATGATTTCCTTCTCATTTCCACAAAAGGAATTGCCATTTTAAGAAAGTCATTCATCAGGTAAGATAGCTATAGCTTCGACCAATGTACAGTTTTCCCCTCTTCTCGCTTTGGCCATTTTGATATTGTTTAGGAACACGACAAGAATTGCAAGTGTGAACATTTTTACATTGTTTATTTGGACTGTTCAGAGTAGAAAATAATGTGTTGTTCCTTCTCTTTTACTGTGTCTTTGTGTCCATCAACTGATCAACTAGTCTTGTCCATCCTTTTTACTTAATACAAAACGTGTATGCGTGTTGTGTGCTCTGTGCTTCTGGTGGAAGAACAGTGCAAAAAACAGATTAGATATCCTTCATGATTTCTTTATTTTGCTGCTTATGACAGAATGAAATCTAATACCTTCACACATATGACAAAAAAGGGAAAAGAGGACAGGCAAAAAAAGATAGTGCTACTTTCAGAGTGGTCACAGCAGTGCAGTGTGTCTTATAGACGAGAAACTGCAATATACAAAATGTAATGGATGTACCAAGAATACAAATGCATCATCTGCTGAATCAAGCTTGAATCGAAAATAGCAAGTTAATATTGAACCAGAGAAATACCTTAGCGGTGAGTGAGCAGTATTAGAGACAGATAGAGGAAAGCGGAGTTTGCGGAAAACATTGTTTTTTTTTGCTATATAATCTATAAAAGAATATCCAATGCGAATACCTTTTAAAAACAAAACCGACATCGTCGTACTCTTTAATTTTTTATGACATACCACCGTGTAGCCAAAGCTAAAGGTGGAGCAGTTTTAATGCTTCAGAATTCGTAATGGTTTTTTCTGACAGTTTTAGCTTCAAAACACGATTCGAGCAAATTTTCGTGGAAGGCCATGAAATAAGAAAATTCCAAAGTAAGTACTTTTAAGAACGTCTATAAAAGCGATTCCAATCTTAATCGTGTTCACCTCCATCCATATTCCATTCGAATTATTGGTAGATGACACAAGCGTTACCTTTTCTAATCCTACGCATTTCTCAAAAGACAGAACCAACTTTTTGTTCTATAGCGTTATAATGGAGAGGAAAAGACAATTTCGCAGAAGGCAATCGACAAAGAAGACAACTTCATGCAAATTCTCTTTCTTACCATTAATTAAAACCTTATGGCATTTGAGTAGTTAGCTTTGGGCACGACCAGCACTTTTGGGAATGAACTCGCATTTTTTCACACTCTTTGTTGCCCAATCTAAGATATTTGTACTATATGATATGTAAGCGGTGAGACATTTCTGAGCATTTCCCATTACTTTTATCGAATTCATTGTGCTCTGTGAATGCTACCTAGTTAGTCTACCACTTTACAAAACCTCTGCCTCTCTCAGTTTGAAAAAAAAAATCGGTTAGATTGGTTCGAAGGATGTGGGCTAGAAAAATGGTGTTTATAACGATATGGTGTTTTCATGTAATGCTCAAGTGCAGTGCTGCCGGGGGATATAGGAAACGACAAGCACTTCCCAGTTTATTTTTTCTCCAAAGTGAAAGCAAAATGTTGTGATGTTGATGGGAATAGTGCGATACGATGATACTATTTTCGCTTACTTTTTGCGCAATCTCTCTTTCCCTCTGAAGAGGACTGTAATGAAAAAGAACCAATGACGATAATAACACTAGTCATAATTTTAACGATAACGGCAAAGGTGAGAGAGAGGAATGAAATGAATATTTTCGTTCGTCCCGTATTTCAAGAGAAGCTGCTTTAAACACTTTTTCTTCTAATTCTCCCGCAGCGGAACCAATATCGCATTTTTATTATTACTATTATTATTATTCTTTGAAAAATTTTCCAACTGCGCTACAAAATGATGCCAGTATTGATGAAAGCATTCAAAGTTAGTATTGGTAAGTGCGATGGGATGAGTCAGTGAGAATACACTATTTTACCGCTATATAGATTTATCCCGGATTACACTTTCACTCATTGATTTCCAATGAGAACTGGAAGAAATCGAACCACAATATTCTTTGGGATTAAAGGAGTATAATAAAAATGGATGTAATCGAAGCGATTCGAGAAGATAAAAATCCATTTCTCATTTCATACTGCTTTCTTGGAGCACCAACTTACACGTAATGAAAATAAATAAAAATGCGCCAACGTTATTAATTATGGATGCGAAAGTAAATTGACCATTTTAGGAAATAAATAACAGCCTTCCTACATTAATTTGTAGTAGTAGTAGTCGTATTAATGGTAAAGAAGAAAACGTGCACAAAATTCTGTACAAGAGGAACACCATCGATCAGCCAAAAACAAACAAGAACAGATGTCCGTAGCAGTCATGCGAGACGACAGGAGCACGAACAAACAATGGAACAATAAACAGTTTTCTAATTAATATTTATCAACAGAAAACACCGGAACGATAAAAACGCAAGTTATTAATGATTATTAATTAGTCAATGAACGATGTAGCCAATTTAAGTTAACAATTTTAATTGAACAAGTACTAATTATTGTATAGAAATTTAACATGCATTGTCAATGTTAACAAGATCGCAAACACGGGTTTATGTACAAAATGTTTATTAGATCAATAAAGAGGAAAGCTTACCTTACCTAAAAATGTTAAGTGTAGGTAGACTGTGTTAGTTGTGAAGTAGTAAAGTAGCACAGTTCAAGTGAGTGACTCGAATCAAGTCTTTAATTTAAGTCGGTAATGTAGTCAAATATTATCCATAGTCTATTATTTTTTTCTGCGAGTTGAATGAGAAAATCCCATCAAATAAACGAAAAGTAAATACGGAATAAAACTGAAAGTTTACTTATTTATGTTGATGTACGAAAAGGGGAACTTTCACCATTCCCAGAGAAAGTTTTTGTATCGACAGGGATGAGTCTGTGAGGCAAGTAATTGACTTTTGAAGCGACAACCTCGTTATGACCAACTTTTATGTATGGTAAAAAGTCTGATGGCTGCCTCCAAATTGAATAGCACGTTGAGGGAATTCAATTTCAGCGAATTATTGTGTATTAGTTCTTTTGCGATTGCAAAATTACAGAGCATAGAATGCGATGATGATGACGATAAAACATAAATATACAACATGCGTTTCTTACATTTGTAGTAGGCCGACAGCAGTAAAGAATTGAAGAAAAACGTTCCACTGATTTTCTTTTCCTGCTAATTTACTCCCTTTCATTCAACTTTTGAATGATATTGAAAGCAGGCGTCTAACGTGAATTCTACACAAACTGTAATCGTTTTTAATCCTTTTCCGTCATTTTATTATTTTTATTTTCTCAGAGTTGCTATTATTAGACACTCAAGAAACAAATAGTATTTTAATTCCTTTCTCGTGTAGCACTTTCTTCCTCTGTTGACATTTTATTGTGTCGTGTAATGTAGTTCATGAAGCCTGTTTTCTTTAATCTGTCATTAGGTTCAATAGTGAAGCACATTTACTCTCACTCACACTCATTCACAACGTCAACGACGAGAGGAGGATCGGGGAGATTGTGTTAACTAACACGTACAAAGTTTCGTCTTCCAGAGAAATTCGACGGAGATGAGGAGGGGGCCCACATACAACTCGAAGCAATCAAAAAATGTCTTTCCCGTATAAATATATAATACTTCGGCTTTCCTCTTCGTCTCTGTTTCTCGATGAGAAAAGGAAAGTCGAAGCAGAACAGCGTGACTGGAATCAAGACGAAAAATGGAAGAATGAAGTGGTAATAACGTCAATGATGATATTTTTCGTGTTCCTTCACAATGAAGTGAAAGAGAGAATGGAAAGTAAAGTGGGAGAGAAAAAAAGCATAGTATTACAGATTCTTTATTTCTTTTCGGTGTGTGTGTGAGCGAGTAAGCAGTACCCAAAGTGACTGGCCGATGTGGCCTGTGCAACAGCTCAAAAAAACTATAACGACAATGTATCGTTGGTGGTGGTTCAAATTCTGTAGCCACTGGCTGGAGCAAGAGAGACTTCGTTTTTCTGTGTGGTACTACACGGGGGTAAGTAAAGGAGTGAAGTGGAAAAAACAGAAAAGGGCTAGAAACGAGTGACAGAGAGAGAAAAAATCGATTCTTTTTAGACGGAAAGCACAGTGCAGGCGAGTGTGCAAGGAATGTAGTGTTTTATTCGCACAAACTCCTTTTTCAAACAACTGTTCGGCTTCCATCCACTCACTCCATTCCACACACTCGGTATTTAAAGATGTGTGTGTGCATTGTAGTAGTTGTTGTAGTAAACTGCTCACTCGCTTTCTCTTTCGCAGTTTCCAATTTCAACAAAAGAATTCATCTTTCACACTCTCGCTCATCGTATCGCGTATCCATTTCGCACCAGCTAGCACTTCGCTAGAGGAACATTTATATTAGTTTTTGAGAACAGAGGGAAAGAGAAACGACGACCTGACCATATCCACATGTCATCCAACTCATCATCGTCCACTTCGAACCACTCGACACATGATAAAGATATCCTGCTAAGTCCTAGTCGATTTGTTAATGTTGCGTGTCATCTGAGAGGAAAACATTTTCTGTGCGGAAAAATATGAAAGGACATCTCTTGTTGTAGTGAGTATTGTAAATGGTATGGAGAAAAACGGAAATGGGGGTTTTATTATGAGAGCTCGATATTTTATTTCCCTTTTTGTCTTATGGCCCCCTTCCTACTCGACTTTATTGTGCACGCACAACACGAGACGTGTGCTTTCTTCATTAATTAACACAATTTCCTCTCCAAGATAAAATGAAAAAGTTGATGCCCATTCTTGAATGAAGATTTTCGGGATGCCTAACGAATGAAGCGTTCGGTTCTTTTGCTGACTCCGTTTTTGCCTCCATTTAAATATTGCAATTTTGTATTTCCACACTCTACCCCTTTTCTTCTTCTAATCAAATTATTTTGTTGGAAAATCATGACGTGACTATGTTTACAAGCCTATAATCAGGGAAAGTTTTTTGTGCCTTAATTTCTCTTCTCTTTATGCTATTACTAGTGTTCAGTGCCGATGAAGGACTCTGAGAAACGAGAAGAAAGAAAATCTTTTCTTCTTCTTACAATCAGACTCTTCAAAAAGAACAAAGCTGGGTCAAGAAATAAAATATTGTCACAGAGAGAAATAGAAAAACATTCCCTTGCTGCTGACAATCGCGCAAATGTTTTTGAGGTGAGAAGTGGTGCATTAACCACTGAAACCAGTTCTACAATCCCAGTGTACAAACACTTATTTACGCGCATATCTGTCATTTATTTGTCTTCAGTCAAAAGGGATCGAAAAACCCTGATGACGGCGTAGATGAGATAACAGGGAACGAGTGAAGTTTCCCACAATGACTCCAGCAAAACCATAGCTCAATTTTGAACTCCTTCCCGTACTTCTTTTCTCAAACAAAGCCACTTGTGTGCGAATACCGAGTGTACAAAGAGTGCACTTACTTCTCTTCAGCTGAGAGAAAGGAAGTAGCGAGTAATATTTTTTGAAACCTTGTAGTAAGTAAGATGATAGAATAAGAAAAGAGGATTTCAGTGATGCCCCACGTCTTTCCCTCTGATGTTGCTGCCTAGTTTCCCTTTCTTCTTTAGCCTTTTTCGTCCTCCTGCTGAGCTATCGCAAAAGTCTCACTTTCATTAATTCCAAATTGCACAAATGGAAATGTGTTTGGAGAGGGATTTATTGAAAGGGAATTGCTTATTGCTTATTTATTTAGTTAGAGCTACATAATGGCGATGGGCAAACAACGCTGCAGTGAGGTCCACACCACATTTAACCAATGAATGTAAAGCAATAACCATGTCACATTAAGCGGTCGGTCATACAACAATGACATTTAATAAATACAGTTTACTATGGAACTCACATTTGTCTTTCATCGCAGCGTGTGTGTAAAAGAGTACACAATTACAAACGAAGTTATTGTAGAGCCGTGGCACATAGCCACTACCATGATACCAACAACGCCAGGGGCAGCGACACTCAAAGAAAACTGTATGACCTACTGGAGAGCTGTATAGAGAGTGAAAAATAAGTTTCTTCTACTAACCCATAACGAAACATTCGTTACATTCTATCATCATTTCACAACAGGATTATTGCTGAGAGAGGGACATGTGTTATGACATAGCATTCACAGATAAAAACAGCTTCTTTCTCTTCTTTCTTTGTGTGCAACTAAGCTAGACTCATGAAATTACACGGGTTTGAATAATAAGATTTTCGAAACCTCCTTAAATAAACTTGCTCGTGTCAATTGAAATAAATGACAGAGTTTAAGATTACATGGTACAAGAGTAAAAATAAAAAATAAGGGTTGCCTTTTACTACCTGCTGTACTTTTACTTTTTCCACTTTTTCCAAAACAACAACAACAATGAAACAGTATTTGTGGTATTTTTTCGTGGTAGAGAGTAGAGATGACTCGTTCAGAAAACATGGCTTCAAACATGTGCGGCATAATATTTTGGCATGTCGGGTTATTGCTTCGCTCGAGCGAACAGTTATTGCGTGTATTTGCAACATGGACAGAAGGGTATGGCATTATATCACTCGACGAAGTTTAACCTCTTCTCTTTTGGGTGAGCTTTAAAGCTCACTTGATTCTGTGCCCATGAAGAAAGTCTGTTTTTCTCTGTGTGTGAATATCAAAGTGCACGCAGGGGGAGTGAGCAGGGAATGTAGAACCACCAACCGATGCCAAGATAATACGACAAGCTTTTACTTTTCTCAACAGCCAAAGCCATAGAACTACAATTTTCTGGTAGCAAAAGAAACGTACTTAACGTTAGATAACAGAAAGGAGCAGCAGCAGCTGGTGCTATGTAGTTTCACGACAATTCCCCCAAGAAATTTTCTTTATCGTTTCCCTCACGAATTTTTCCTCACAAGAAATTTCACTAGTATATTAAGTATATTATTTTGCCTCATGTAAAATTAGTATTTCAAATTATTTCAACCTTTTTGTAATATTCCGTTTTATCTTTTATGTAAAGGACTAGTTTCATTGTTGTATGTAAGTGTCGGAAAACATCAATAGAATACGTCAAGAATTAAGTTATCTTTTGTTCAAACCATCGCATTTTCATTCTTGCATTTTCTTAAGATAAGGCACTTCACACGACAAGAAATAACCGAGAAGTCACAGGTTTCAATCGAAATACTCAGAATTCATTTCATAAATGTACAACCTATTTCCATAATATTCTGTATATCATAAAACCCTACAAATTCGACTTCAAAATATGAATAAGGGAAATTTCATAGGGAGAGAATTCCATGAGGGAAATTACGACGGGGGATATTTCGTATGAGGGAAACTTCGTAGAATGAAAAATTCGTGAAAGTTGTTTCGAAGCACCACTGGTGCTGGCTACCATAAAGACTTCCGTAGTTTTTTTTACATATAACTATAATGCCAAACATTACTCGTATCACATCTCGGACTCGAACACTTACTCAATAGCAAAAAGAAAAGAAAGAGCATGGAGCATTAATATAAACTGTTATTTGTGCACACACTTGTGCACTTTGAAATTGAGCCAACAAAAATCTAGCAAAATATTTTGCCCCAACTCCAATTCCTCCAATTGAATTTTCTCCTTTAATAGTAGAGCGCTGAATATTAACGATCATGATCATTGAGCTATTATGACCATAACTATGTCAGACACGCCTTCAATTTAAGATTGCTTCCAGTGTGAACAAACATGTTAGAAATAATCGGAAATGCATTTTTAACTGGAGTCTGGACACTTTGTAGTAAAAGCTACAAAAAGCATTCTTCAATCTGCAAGCCACCAGCCATCTTCCCAATTCCCCCCAGCAAAGAAGCAACTTACAATGCAACTGAACCATGCGTTACAATTACAATTGCATTTGAAAGTGCTTGTACTTGAAAAAGATTGCAAAACAAAAAATATAAACATTTCCATACATTTTTACGCCGGACATCCACATGCATTTAGGACCTAGCAAATAATACTCCACGCAAATAATACACTTGATAAATCTGCCTCTTACCATTAGTCCTTAGCATGGTAAAATATGTACATTTTAGACTAGCATAATAATATAGTTCGTGTACATGTTTAGACATAAATTTTGGGCTCAAAATACACAAGGACCGAGTGTTATGATATAGGAGTGGTAAGTAGTACCAGAGCGGTGCCGTTCTGCATCACAGATTAAGTTTTACGCCACACAGCACTCCGTTATGGTTGTACAGCTCACTGGCTTTCACTTGGCTTTCGCTAAAGGGCTCCTTTCCCGTTTTATTTGGGATAGAACACTACTTTACATGTGGAAAGCCACTGCTTCTGTCTCTGCGAAAAGAAAGTGGGAGAAAAGCTTCTTTGAGAGAACCAGAATTTTTTCCTCTCCCTTTCACAGTAGTCATGCTTTTTCTTTCTCCCTTTGTAAATTTCATATATTAAGTTATATCTTGCAGTATATTCATATTATTATGAAGATCTCAGTTTGTATACATTATAAAAGCTCACAAGAGAAATGAAGATGAGAGGAGAAACGTATTACGGGCACTGCTTACTACTGCTGCTAACACGGATGGAACTATAGGAACACTACCACCACTGTCAGATCAAGTTCGCTGTGTGTGTGTCTGAATTTCGAAGGAACTGCGAAAATTCCAAAGGGAGCTCACACAACGATGCCCATGCAAAAGAAGGGAGAAATTTTCTCTTTGCCCTCCATCCAACCAAACTTAACTCAGACACACTCTCACTCGCACACATGGAACTTCACTTCCCAGACAATCCTAGTCCAAAAAAGTAATGCTATAGTCGAATAAGGGAGGCAAACGCCGGCGCATATCTTCTTCAGGGAAGAGTAGAAAGAGAATCGAGAGAAGAATAAAAACGATCATAATGTGTTACATGTTGTGTATTAGAGAACCACGATGAAAAACGCAGGGATACTGGGAAGTGGAAGCAAAAATGGCAAAGGATAGGAAATGCTGATACATTCTCCGCGATTTGGGTGGTCTAGTCGCTCATTGCAGCTATCGATAGTTTGAAATAAGTAAATGTAGGTGTTATCTGAAGGAAAGTGTTTGTCTCCTCTAGAATTTCGGCAAAGGTCGCATTTGGCTAGGTTTTTTGTACCCGACACAAAATATTACCTAATTGAGTTTCTGTTTCTGTTTCTATTGATTATTCCCTGCTTTTCCTATTCATAAGGATGGTGCGGAAAGTGGGCACTTCCTTCGCTACACCGCTACCCTGGGACATTTTCTGCCTTCACGTTTATGAAGGGGAAATTATTATGAATATGTTTCGGGTTCTCATTAAACAAATCTGACGTAGTCCCAGTTCGCTCTGGTCTCTTACATATGAAAATCATCGGTTTTATTTTCTGCGAATGGAATGATGCTGCTGCCGCCGCCGCCCACATATACAATGAAGGTAAACACATCGATTCACTGGTTTAGGGATGCTTTGTTGGAATTGCGAGGAGAAAAGCGGCGGCAAGATTGTGTTGATGTTGACGATAATAATAAATTATTTCGGAAGACTTGAAATGATAATAAGTAATTTTCCAGGAGAAGCGCCAGCATTATTCCACTGGACTGAGTTCATGTAACAAGTATACACAAAAGGATAGAAATTGAAGAAATTGGATGACGCTCGGTTGGTTGGAGGGAAGCTTTTGCATTCATCTCTGATTACACCATTTTCAAACGATTTCCATTTCTATCTAGCTGAATGTTGCACAATCCACACGTTACTCCTGTTGCTGACTAAGTCGTTTTTATCTTTTTACGTAAGTGTAAAGCAAAAAGGAGCCAATTTTCATTCATGAGACGAGCCTCAAATATTCGAGTGAAAATTCCTCTTGAACTGATTGTGGAAGAATTGTGTACATTGAAACTTGTATGTAACCTTACCATTCTCTCATCATCACCAGCAGATGGGAGAAAAATTTCACAAGAGCAGATTTGCTCCCCTTTTATGTGCCCCTCCTCTCTCTAACCAGATCATTACATGTGCTTTATTTGTAGCGCGAAACTTGTCTCACTTCCTCCAAGCCATAATTCACTGAAGTTTACTTCTGCTCTGGTGAATTGCTACCTCTTTACTCTTCACAAACATTGCTGACTCATCCAGGCAAATATATTGGTTCAATTTTTGAAATCAATATCTTCACGCTTTCAATTCTGCTTCAATAATTTATGCGAAGTTGACAAATTCGAACTCAGTGACAATAAAAATGTTGTATTTCAATCTTTTTAAACTATCTCAAGTTGAAATGTGTATGGGAAAAGTAAGTGACGACGAGAACGATTTCAACAACAAGATTTTTACATTACAGTTTTGATTTGACTGACGAGTACATGTAGAATGTATGATAATAGTTACACAGAGAGAAGGATGTTGTGGCGGATACGTCACGTAGGTGGTATAACAAAGCGCGCTCGATTTTACTCGCTAAACGGTGAAAGCTACCACCAACCAACGGTGAAAAGAACTTCTGCTTGCCTCCTCAACTTGCAGTGGCAACAACAAGTGCTCCATCTTCTCTACGAACCGAGCACTATCAATTGATTGAAATTACACTTTCTCTTTTGTTTATCACAAGTTTCTGCAGAATGCGAGAGAAGCCACCAGAGAGGGCTAGCGGTTTTGTTCCAACTGTAAAAGCAAAAGTGTAGAACGAAAAGAACGTTTTCTTGTTACTTACCTTCAGGATCGCCTGGCCTGTGTCTCCCAGTGTGGGGGATTTGCTTGAGAACATGAATGGGAACCAGCCCTTCCGGTTGCAACTCACTCCCACTACTCGTCGTTGAGGTGTTGTGCAGTCTTATCAAGCACATCTCTGAACTTCCTCCCATCAATTCCAAGATCTCCACTTGCTGCCCCTTGTGGACGGTCATTTCCTTCGAACCTGGAGCTGCGACATGGTCCGATACTACCCATGTGATGTCAATGGAACTCTGAAATTGCCAATTATGAATAAATTATACAACAGCCAAACTTAAACTTATTATGTGGTACGAGTAAAGAGGAGACCGCATTACACGTTAAATTCACAACAGAGCACTCCGCTAAAGTTCACGCGCTACAACACATTTACTGTGTTGTTTAGGTTCAGTAAGAAACAACAAAATTGTCCAAGGCTTAGAATTAAAATGACTTTCTTTGTTTTTGCATGCAATTTTCTTGGAAAGGGAAAGCACTCGGTGTTCACCGCGACATCCGCTTAGTCAAGATGAGTGCTGGGAAAAAAGAGATGCCTTCGGAATTTTATTACATTGTCAAAGGCATTTCCTATTATTGTGCCTTGTCTTGGCTAAGGTTGTTTGATGACACTCCTTCACTTAAAACAATGTAATGAGAAAAAAACTTCTCTTTTGTCTTTCCACATTTTCCTCCCGGAGATGTTTTTATTGTTCATTTTAGGCTAGTGTTCTGGCCATGCACTCAGATGGATCAGACAAGAGAATCATGTTCTTTGCCAAACGACTTTTAATAAAAGAATATGTGGCATGACAGAGAACAGCGAAAGTGCACACTTAAAAAATTGGAATGTTTGCATGCAATAAGTTTTGATACTGTAGATGGCAAGGCGTACTTTACTTTAACTGAATTTCTTCCGCAACAAATCCCCAAGTGTTTTCTTTGTACACAAAAATCAAGTAAAATATTTTAAGTGGGAGACATTTCCTCTTTCTTTTGAGTATAAAAGTGGGAATCTGAAGGACAGAAATAATGAAAAATGTCTAAATACTCCGTCTAAGCTACAAAAGCTGGCGTCAGACCTATGTTATTTCACGCTTCATATATTTTATCGATAGAAAAAATTGGTTTCACATCTTTTCCCCGGTTTCGTAACTTGCTGCCTCTCCTCTTCCATGCCCATTTTTCCAATTATGGAGCAATCCTTTCGCGGGAGATGGATAAATAATAATGTGTCATTTCATTGTCGAAGTCTCTTAGCCATCGAAGAGAAAAGAATACTCTCTTTTAAAGAAATTGCATAGACCACTTTAATTTTCCAGTCGCGTTCCTCCCTTACTGGAAAGCTTTTTATGCTGCATAAATGAAACTAATGCCCACTTGTATCTGCTTTCGATGAAAGAATGTTGCTCGCATAACGATGTAACGTACACAAGTAATACTGGTGCTGAAGAGCTCACTTCATTCTATGTATTTCGGACAAAATGGCATAGCAAAAGTCTTTCACTGCCATCTTCACACCAAGCATTCCATAACGAATCGACTCTAGCAAAATACATAAATTTTCATTTGGAAACTACTTTCAGCCGATTGTAATGAAATCGGTAAGAATGTAATAAACTCGTGAAGGTGACATGTAATTGAATGTCGGCTTGTATTGAAATTTAATGGAGCAATTGTACCATTTTGGCACTTAATGATTGATTAGCTGGGATACTCAGACACGTACATATGTACAATGAATCAACTAATAAAATACTAATGTGAGAGTGCGAGTCCCTATCACTTCTTTACATTTACAGAGGCACACATGACGAGAGGTACTTGGAGGGAATGAGCGAGAAAGAGAATACTATGCTAATCGAGGCAATGTTTGCTCATGGAAAAGAATAAACACACTGGCTCATTTACTAGAGTAAAGTAAAGAAGAAAACATTGAAGTGTAGAAAATAAACATAAAACTATGAAAGCAAGGATCGAATTACATTACCTATATCATGCATTATACTAGCTGTAATTATCCACTTTGCTAAAAATTATATTATGCTGGCACATACGTGTTCCAAAATACGAACGTCATTTGAAAACTGACACCATCAAAATATCTATTGTTTTTATGCACGTGCATTGACATAAAGGTTTATTTTGTTTCTGATGAAATTACATATTCAAACGTTGTTCGGTATAACTAGCGAAGTATTTACAGTTTGCAAATGTACGCTATTATAATGATTAAAACAAAGAATTGCGTACGTCTGCATTGAAGTGAAATTAAATTTAAAAACACGATCTGTCTGCTCGTAGTCGTAAAGTATAGCGCCTTTAGAAGGGAATGTTGTAATCAGTAAATTGTAAGGCTAAAGGCAATCAAACCTTTTATTCTCATTGAGAGACTGAAAATAAAATAAATTTCTCAGTCGACCAAAAGCCAATTTGAAGCCTCATTTCCCTTGCGTCATGTTCCAACAAAAATAGTCAGTCTCATCAACATTGGAAATGTAGATTGGAGTTAAGAAAGAACATTTCCAATTTCTATTGGTAAGCTCTCAACGAGAGTGGAGGAAACGTTCGCGTTCTCGAAAGCCCAGGAGCCATTTTGTAAAAGTAGATGTGCTACACACCTTTCTTGTGGCTTACAAGAAAAACAGTAATGCTATGGGTCTAATAAACGGAATTTTCGTCTTCGAAATTAAGTTTCTGTCATCGACTTGGATGATATTTTTGAAAACGTGTATTAATCAATCTATTATTATGTATATTTATATAAGCCTAATATAGGTCATGGAGTATTAGACAATTATAACAATTATCAATGTATAAGTATTTTTTACCACCTCTTCGTCTACCTGAGAAGCGGATCGATCAAATGAGCGATATTTTCCTGTCCCAGGTACGTCGATTGTGTGTTGCCGTGTGAGTGCAGAATGAGGACTGAAGGAGCTCTGACGAAACCAAGGAAGGGAAATTTTCCTTCGGGGTTTCGACGCTTTGCTTGTACCACCTGCCGCAACACCTTTATCACTCATGTCGTTCGTTGTTTGTTTACACTATTTTAGGTAGCACTCTCTAGTCAGTGTTACATACTAATAGATTACACAATCCAATTAAACACTTATCAATAGACCGTACACACTACACTGTCACTAACGCAGAGCTCCTGCAACTATAATATGAATATTCTCTCCAGTACTTCCTTCTATCATATCATAATACTCATTTTCCTCTCCCACATAATCTTGCAAGAAAAAGTCAAGTGATATTTTTTCTCCGTTAAGTGTTTTTGCACTTACAAGGAGACGCAAGAGAATATGTTTTAAACTTAATACTCAGAATGCACAATTATAACAAATCGACTACTGCGAACACGATGCGACATATTATTTTTGCCTCGACAAAAAATTCTACAATTGCCATGATGAGGTCAAAGTTCACGCGCGGTGATAACGCGGTGTTCATTGGAGGTACGTTATTATACTCGTACCTCTCTTCTTGAGAACAACACCGAGCACAAACTTTGACCTTACTAGGACAGAGCCTGTAGAATTTTCAGGCGGGGGTAAAACATTGTCTCATCGTGTTCGCAGAAGTCGATTTATTATAATGGGTAATCAAAATTAAACATATTCTCCATGTGTCTCCTTGTGAGTACATCAAAAGAGTCCTTACACTTGAGTGGAAGCTTGAACCATACGTTTACAAAAAGTTTTGTCACATTACTCGTACAATTCTTGGCCAGCTTCTACACGTAAACTTTCACTTAAACCTACAAATATGCAATGAACTCGATTACTTTATACTCTGTGTTACCATTACCATCATCATTTTTTGTAATCGCGGAGTCGCGGAACGGCGTTCTCCGACCTCAAAATCACTTTTTAAAGTAAAAGTGGATAGTCTTGCACAAAAGAAAGGGCAAAAAATTTATGTGTGTCCGCACCCGAAAAAATCAAGGGAACGTTCGTTCGTACCCACGCTGCAGCAAACCAAAAATCTATGGTACAGGGGTTTCGCACATACATTATTAACTTTATATTATATTTTATATGATGTACTAATACTAATGTACATAAGTACATATGTTAATTCTGCATAGCAAGCTACTGGAAAAGTTGGCAGGAAAATAAAACCTTTGTATTCATTCGGAAATTGTTAGCTGAAATCTGTTATCGCGGTTTGTGACCGCCTCGCCTCCGACTTCATGAAAATGTGTTCATTAATTTTTCTGCCTTATCATAAAAAATGGAGATTGGACTACCACATTATTCTAGGTCCGTTCATTACTAAAACCGAGAATTTTTTTGAGGTGATGCTTGATAATGTTGGCAATGAAGTGAAGTGAACCGTGATCTGATCTAGCTTCTGCTTCACTTCTCTCTCTCGTTCTCTCTGATGCAATAATCTCTCATTTCCGAAAAGTGTGGAAGTGTTTTGCCAACCTCATATATAGTGTATTGAGTAGTGTATTTATTATGTTTTAGTTTGCTTTTCACTATTTTGCATTTTCTCGAGTTTTTATTTATACACATTGCATTTATACACATATGTATATAATTCTAGCTTGATACCAAATAGAATTAAAAGCTGATGACATATGAACATATTTTGTATCTAATGCATTTTAGCAAGTAATTACAAGTACCTATGTCATGTCATGAGGATGTTTTTCATTTGATATTAGTTTGTTAATAAGAGGAGTCTCTGGTTTCAGACATTGCAGTTGTGTGACTTTTACTTGATCCTAGCAGGACTTATTCTTTCTTTACATTTACTGTTTGAACTACTCCCGGTATCTTACATCTCGAGTTTACTAGCACTTAAACGGTGTTGTTTTTCAAAATCTTTCCCTATTCTCGGGATGATGTTCATAACATCATTTCTCAATTGTCTTCATATGTCTTTCCGAAGGTATGAATTCTATATTGTAGATTCTAATAATAGAATGACAATAACACTAAATTGAGATATGGACAGAGATTTTCTTCATTCTTAAGAGAGAAGTCTTCATTCTTACGATTAGTTGTCACCGAGGTTTTTATAACTCACTGAATTGTCTACCAAAGATTTTTCAATAATGCAAATATTTTTAAATTTTTCCTGAACTTGAACCACGACCTTTGATTTTCCTCGCTGGTTGTGATTGTTGACAAAAGAGAATAAACGTATTGCGACTCTTTTCTGTTTCCTCGTTTTCTTTGATTTTGTGTCAAACTAAGCGCGCTCCAGTTACAAGCAAGTCAATGTCTCGACAGAGCCCGCTGAGAACGTGCTTGGCTTGTTGAATGGTGGGATTATAAGCTTCACGAATTGAAATCACAAACAATAAAAAAGTACAGCTGCAAAAAGGTTGATATGTTAAATCTTCAAATGCTCTGCTTTTAAGAATGGAAAATAAACCAGTTTTTCTCACAGTAGAAAGGAAATTTCTGCTTTGAAGTTTCAACAACAGCCAATCAACTGGAGTCTCAAAAATCAGAAAGCCTTCGGTAAATTAAATATTTCACTTTCCAAAGATTAAATGTGAATACAGATGTTTCTCAAAGAACGATGAAAAATCAAAGAACGTTTTCACTGCAGATACTTCAATTCTCTGTAGTTTTGTTAAAAATTCCTCCTCTCAAAGAGAAAATAAAAAAACCTACAGCAAAGCTTCCATTGTGTTAGATCTCATTATTATTTCCCCCTACACCGAATCCATTTAGCCATTTCACTAGAAGTTATACTATATAGTTTTAATATACTAAATATCAGACTTTCATACACTGCTACATACACACATGCACACGCGGAGAAACATTGTAACCAGATGCGACTGACTATCCTTCCTTAAATAACCTACCAAGAAGCTTCACGGCTGGACACACATTTTGGGAACATTTTTCACATGGGGCAGGACCGGATTACTTTTGCCAGTTGAAAATTACCATTTTTCTTAGCACCCGGAAAATAACGAAAGACAAAAATATAAATTTAACTTGCGCTGACACCAAACATTAATTTATATAATTCCCATTGCCCCGTTCTGACCAAGTGAAAATGGGTTACTCTTTGTTACGAGACTAAATGTTAAAGATGATGATGGTGATGGCAGAAGCGGGGTATGTTAATAGAGACGCAGAGAGAATTTCTCTTTTTATTACCCTAAAGCCGGTCGTGGTTCGTCAGAGTATTATACAAGTATTTACGGTTGAACTATGTGATACGGACATTATTTTATAATGTCCCACACCAAAGAAAGAGATCTATTCTTTCTAACTGCTTGTTTGTAACTTTCATTGCTCCCTTTGCACCAAAGCGACAGAGTTGCAGAGATGGAAAGAAAATAAGTTGACAATATGGAAATTGGAATGAATGTCGCATCACTACTAACAGACAGACGCGGCAGCACTTTCTTCCCTGGTAGTTACGCGATACTGCGGAGTCGTCTATGTGACAAAAATGGAGAAGTCAAAAGGTATTTAGACAAGGACGTCTTTGACGTAGTAATGTATGTACGGCGTATGACTATTGTTTTATTTTTGTTAAGCGATATGAGGAAGAAATCGTACAAAACCACCATAATAACACACTTCGTGTGCACTCATCTTAAATAGCGAAAAATCTCGTTTTTGATGAGAATATGCGGAGAAAATATGGAAAACAACAGAAAGTTGCTTGTGCTAGTTGACGACAGCCGTGGTGGCGTTGTTTGTTCCTTTCATTTTTGATTCACCAAAGAGATCACACAAGAAATGTGCACACATAAGAACATGCTTGAATTTCATTGTAATAATAAAAACGGAATTTATTCTCGAAAAAAAGTAGAACTGAACTCTTGTAAGTGCTCATGTAATGGCAGCATTTCACTTGACTATGACTGTTCTTCTGGGAGACGAAAATAATAAAATAAAGGGAGGGCCCCACGAAGTAGCAGTAGTTCCTCTTTCTTCCTCTATTTATGCCTCTTCACTGACGAGATAAAATGTCGAACAAGAAGAGAAGCCTCTTTTAGCCGTGGAAAACAGACACGCTGAGACCTATTCTTATTCAAATGTGCTCCGACTCTCAGCGGCTACACTTTCGAACAAAAATATAGAGAATAAACGTTAGTCCTGGGAGGGATGTGCAGGAGCAGGAAGACACTGCAGAAAGTTGAGTATAGAAACTATTTTTTATTCGTTTCTCTTATCATTTTATTGTGAAACGAATAAAGCACACACCATGCACAAAACAACTGGATCCGGAACTGGAAGAGACCCTCCAACACCATCATCCTTTTCTCCCTGGACTGCTGCTGTATGACAGTGCGAAAAAAATGTAGCAGAGCGGAGAAGAGCACGTCGTTCTGTTGGTTCTGTTGGCTGTGTGCGTAGGTAGCGAAAAGAGAATGAGAAAGTGAGAGGAGCGAGAACAGAACCTGTATTCCCCTTTCGTTTCAGTCTTTCCCTTTCAAATAAAAATGATGATGCTTGCTTATCATATCGTGGCATATCAACAAAATAGGAAAGATTTGGAATGATGATATGAGCCTTCACGTTGCATTATGTGGAGTCAAGCAAATGTGGTAGCAGCAGCACAATCATAACGTGATCACCACACCACCACCGCACCACTGCCACTTGCCACTGTGAAACGTCTCCTAATCAAAGAGCGACTCGACGGCTAACTACTTTTTACTTGTGCTCTGCAGCTTGTTTGTTGTAACTTTCCGCTGTGTTGTTGCAAAATTATTATTATTATCATGGATGGATTATTATTATTGTTATATTGTTCTTTGCGGATCGACGAATGCTCTCTAAGAAACACCAGGTTCCACTAACTTACACAAAAGCTTCACTTTTCTCGTCTCTATCCTTACTCTGCTCTTTTTGTTAGGATGAGGTAAAGAAGTTTTTCCAACTTTCCCACAACGACCTCAGGGAGAGAAGAGGAAGGGGACACAACCTTTCTCCCATACTTTTTTTGCACACACCAGGCTTTTGTGTCCCATTATTATTTATCATTGCCACACACACACAGCGAAGGAGAAATTTTTAAGTGGAAGTGAGCCACCAAGATAGCGGTGGATGATAAAAAGGAATCATGCCTGCCCCTTTTCTCTCATGGATGAACCACTTTGCACAGAATCTAATTCCGGACTGTGAAAAAGAATCCACTGAGTGAGTGAGCGGAGAAGAGTAAGAAAAGAAGACACAATAAAATGCAGAAAAGTGGGAAAGAGAGAGAGAGAGAGTGAGAATGTGCCGTACTGAAAATACATGGAAGAGGAGGAAGAAACACCGCGTCAGCTCAAACACACTGGCTAGCACAACTTTCAAAAGAACACAAGAATTTTCTCGCTGCTTAAAAGACGATGTTATGCCGTTGTCTTTTGACTAAGAGAAGGCTCTATTCAAATCTGCTAGTTTTTTAACGACGCGATGCAATTCTAAAAGAAAAGTATGCCTGCTCTGTCTTGCCTTCGCTTTTTCTTGTAAACATTACTCAAAAGTCGATTCCACCAAATTGTAAGCTACCATGTAATCATTATCAACAAGAAGAAACACCAAATAACCCAGCAGTCGGGGGGAAAATAGTAAAAATATTCTTAATACGCATTCACTCTTGACTCGGTCGTGCGGTTGAAGTCATCCACAAAGCTTACTACAACACATTATGCACATTTCACATAACGCTCACAAACACATATGCACCACATTTTCATACATAAATATATTATGTATTATTATGTAGAACAGACAGGCAAGGAAGAGTTGGGGCAATAACGGTAATAATAACATGTGTGCAAGTCAAACACCACACTGCCTGCACACAGCAGCAGTCGTGCAGCAGAGAGGAAGAAATACAACAAATAATAATAACAATAATATTATTGGTTCCGCAATCCTATTTCAGTGAACACAGGCACAACACATGCTCCCAGCTTTTGTGTTTGTTAAGGTATTTGCAACTTTGTTCGCAGTATGCCGGGGACAATATCTCCCGTAAGACGAACAAATAGTCGCAATTTGTAAGACTACTTCACAATCCACATCAATTCTATCAGAAAAGCAATACCGTGGACAGCATAAATGGAGAAAAGTTTCAAAAAGTCATTTTGCTCCAACACAAAATACTAATAGAGTACCACCCACTGCCAATTCTGTATTGACAAGAAAGCGACGAACACTTTTTTAATAGTTTTCGTTTTTTTCTTACATTACATTAAACGTGTACATTTTTCCACTTCAAAATTGCTATTCTCTAAAAGTTGGTTTATTTATTTTTCCATTAAAATTATTATGCAATTTTGCCTTCATTTCAACATGGCATTTCAACTAAGCAATGTAATGAAATGACTATTAAAGGATGGCAAAGAATTTATTATAAATGCGTCCTCTGCTCTAACAGACATATGCTAGGACTATAATGGATTTTTCACAAGACATCTATCGACGTTCATAATTTCTCTTTCCAGGTCATTTCGTTACGTATATTTTTCGTTGTGAAGTACAGTTGTTTTTCGGCAGAAGGAACTCAACTAGTACATGATTTATGGTTATAGCATTTAGTGGGCAAAGTACGGGGGTAGAGACAGAGCAACAGTGCATGGGTGACTCCATACTTACAAAGACATGGGACGTACAAGCACATGGACAAACAAAAGTGGAAAAAACCTGAAAGTACAATAATGCAATAATAATCATAATAATAATTTTTGCTCGTGTTTGCTTTTCTGTCAGAGTTCACGTACGAAAACTACATAATTTCGGTACGTGAAAATGTGGAGTGAAAGTTTTTCTTTGGCTGATTTGGACAGCAGACAACCACGAGTGGCTACAGAAAATGACCTTAGAGGAGGTCACTACCAACTTTGGTATAATCGAAGTTTCACTTCACAAACAGGAACGAAAACAAGAATTGCATAAGATAAAAGGAGGTAAAAACTGGATAGGTATTCTGTGACATGAAAAGGTCCCCTCCTCTTGGCTTGCCTTTTTTCGTTTTTTCGATTCACTTAACTGTCTACTTGAAGAATTCTATGTGTGGTTTAGTGTGGCAGCAGTAGAATGAATGGCGGTATAAAGTATTGTTGGATGTGACTGGGAGAAACGAAGCGGTCCGATAATAATAGTCACTCGACAGGGCATGAATATCTGCTATTTCCCACTTGTAATAAAGACGAAGATAAGTGTAGGACATATTCTCATGTTCTTATATAGCAGGCGTATATACATACATACAAACTGAGAAGATTTTTTCGTTCTTGAATACTCATCCATTTTAGTCGTTCTCACAGCTAACTTGAACCAAAACAATTCAGTAAAACTCTTTTTTCTTGTAAATGTATAAAACTGCTCGTAAAAGTATTAAGGTTTAGGAGTCACGCAACTTTCTCCATCCTTTCACTTTGTGCCAACGTTGCTCAACTTCGTTGAAGCTCTCCTTTCACCTGATCAGTCAGTCAGAGCCGAAGCGAAACTTGGCTCGGCTCTCCTATCCGCTCTTTTCCGAAACAGGAGAAAAAGTTGACAAGTTGTCATTCGTTCACTTTTCCAAAAGTAGACTCTAATGGCCTTTCAAAGGATTATATTATTGTCATTGTCATGATTATCTTCCTCCGCATAATAATAATAATAATCACAACGGCGTATGTATCTAGTTAAATTGTGTTGAGCGTCACATAAAAGTGCGGTAATAATAATTTTGACCGATTCCTTATAATAGAAATGTACTTCCAAGAATTTGTACATTTGAAGGCTAGCGTTTGGAATCTATTTTTGCAAATGATTGAAATGTATTTGGGGGAATGAATCTGATATGATTGTGGAAATCTGAAGACAAAGTAGATTATATGTCGACATGACATGACAGACTTGCTTTCGTACGCAAAACTGAAGAAGCTATATGAACGCCTTATAGCTATTCAAAAGGTGTGCGTTCTCATTTCCTGACAGGCAGGGTGAATAAGCTCATATTTATATACCATTGGTATAAACAAAAAGAAACAGGAGATGGTCATTATTCTCCTTTTTCACTATTTTTATTGCCGGCAAGTGAAGTAAAAGTATATGTAGCAACATAAGTCTTTGCAATCATCACACATACATTTTCCTCTTTCTTTCAGTGGTGGTGACGACAATCCACTTCTTTCTTAAACAAACTTTTCGATTTTCTTTGCTTATACGTAGAAAGAAATGTGAACAAAGCAGCCAAACGCACTTGCCTAATGCATACTTAGTTGACCACATCAACTCCTACTTGCCAAAAGAAGTCAAGGAAAGTAGGTAAAACAGAGACAAGGTAATCTTCCAAGACAAACCTTTAGCATTAACGACTACTATTATTATCCTATTATTTTTATATATTCCTCTGCCAGTTCCCACTCAACTCTCGGTCACACTCACCAAAGGAAGGAAGTGGAACGAGAGAAGGAGGAACGTCTAGAAAAGTCTACGCAAAAAGGGGTTTTGTTTCAAGGGAAGACTGAGCAGCGCCTATAGTGTCCCAAGTCCTTTGGCTAATGTGAGATGTGATTTTCAGATGTAGCATGAACCATATTACCCCGTCAGTCCAAGGCTAACAAACTGGAGAAGTACTTTGTGTCCGCAATTTGGAATTCCTCGCTTCTCTGGAATGGCGACTTTCTATCATGCCCAGAAAAATGACGTTGATGTTTCTAAATTAGACAGTGAATAGAAAAGCGGCGACCAACCGCAAACAAAAATCAGGTAGACGCTAGGATGCTTTCTTAATATGATCATAATCAAAAGCTATAACCGCAAACAATAAAACATCATTAACATCATCATATTCTTTACGCCGTGAATGCAGTTAATCGAAGCAAAAAATGGGAATGAGATAATAAATTTTGTGGGCAGGCGACAGTAGACACACAATGACAAAATGTTAGTATCAGCAGCGAAATAGGACGAGAAAAATGTAATCCAGTAAAGCAGTACCTTCTTTCTTTTTCTGTCTACGTCACGTTCTTGATTTGGTTTGTTACAACTTTTGTAATAACAATAATCGTCGTCAAGAATGTGGCCACGGACTAAACAGAGCGAGAAATACGCGGAGAAATCATATCATTAAACTCATTTTTATTGAAGAGAAAAAGAATGTGCCCATGCAGAAATCTAAACATGGACAGGATAACTTTTCTGGTAAATAAAATACGTAATGTAATGGAACGCACAAGTGTCTATAAGGCTTTTTTCCATGATTTTTCAAATGGTAGTTCATTCAAGAGTAGTGCACAATTCTCACAAAAGAAAGCTTTCATCAATGTCTAAAAGTGAAGTGCTTATAACGACTAACGACTTGAATGTTTGGAAGTTAGCAAGCAATCATAAATAGCCTTGATAAATGTACATGGAATATTTTCTCTCCATTTTTCGCACCAAAGACGTCGGTTCAGAGTTCAGATTACATCTCGCAGATTCCTCTTTCACTTAATCAACGTGGGTCTCTACTCCGTACATTCAGATATAAAGACACATCCTCGTCGCAAAGTAAAACTTATCGCTTATCAGGAAGGCAGATTGTGTAAAAGCCGTAGGACTATAGGACCAGTTGTAGTGGTACACATAGTTAATATATATGATGCCGTTTCTAACCAATACATCTTTTAATGTGATGTGATCAGAAAACGAGTGTTATTTACGGAAAATATATGCTGTAATATCTAGTGCAACTTAAAAGTATGCACAACTGAGTTCGATGGATTGTGGCCTAGCTCGTTCACCAAAAGTAATGCCACCATATTTTCATTCATTCATAATACATGAAGTACAAGAAGCACAATCCATCACGTTAGTTTCTCCGTGAAAATGCATGCATAACTTTCCTGCGCAGCGTATGATTTTTCCTTCCTCTTATTCATCTGACAGATTCACAGCGTTGTCGTAAGTTTCTCTTTTTTCACGTCTGGTCCTCTGGTCCCATTAGACCAGTTTACTTGTGTAAGCAGACATGATGATTTTTTATGACTCTCAGTCACCATTTTCTGCTTGAGTGTTCATAAATCCCTTTTTGATTTACTCGTATGCTGCATCCATACCGCAAAGCATGCAATCAACGTACATTCAAGCAGACATACACATGTGTTCGTATGAGGAACAACACACTTTTTAAACGTACGATGAACGAAGTTGTTGAAACGGAAGCATTTGTAGTAAAACGGTGAAATAATAATACATATATTTTTATGATTTTATGTAACTACAAAACATAAAAAGGATGTTCAACAACATCATCAGTAACTTCCCCGTAAAGCACATGTAATGCAGGGAAAACTTCCTTTCGCGAATATTTTCTCACTTGAAACCACTTACATGTTTTCAGACCGTAATAAACATGGACGGTCTAAAGAGAAGCAAAACAAAATCTGACAGCAGCGTTCCTGCTACCTCAAACTCAATTGAGATGAAAACGAGAAGAAAAATAAATGTGGATCATTACATGGAAGGATCTGGGAAATCAGGATCATGATGCCAGAAGAGCTTTGCTAACTAATACGTTCCAATAATAATCTGTTTTGTAAGCCCATTTTACTATTTTGCATTTTATCAGGCATGTAGTTTTTCTTTTATTTCGTACACAAACTTCCTCCAAGGAGCACGGGGCACGGCACAAGATAGGCAACAAAACAAAACACAACGGAGGACTCATAATCATTTGTTTTGTGAAAAGAATCTTTATGTTGAAGTGGATATTCTCTTTTCACTGATTTTTTTTTCATCCTTTGCTTGACTCGCTACTACCAAAGCGAACAAATGCAAGGTTTTGCTGATTTTCTTGCCAGCACAAACATTAATGCAAAACAGAAACACTATCATTGGCATCTTCAGCTCATAGTTCTCGTTTTGAAAAGTCGTTTCTCATTATTATTCTGTTGGGAAGCCAAAGCAAGAGAGAATCAGAAGAGAAAGAGGAGACCATTAGCGTTACAATCCGTGACTGAGTAAATGACTAACTGACTGAGATTAGGAAAAAGGTTACTTCTGCATCCTTTTTGGTGCCACAGTCCTTAATGACCAATTTTGCCGTTTCCTCTTTTTGTGAACAAGTGTGGAACTTACATTGACCAACGAGAAGATTAGATACACACATGCGATGCCATAGCACGCCACCCTTTTCCTATGAATAAAACAGGAGATTTCACTTTTCATTTGCAAATTTTTTCATAGAAGCGTTCGCAAAAATATAGAGCAATGAACATACAAAAAAGTGCTGTGTGATAGTTGGTGGTGTGTCTGCATGAATGTTTCACTTTATTTACTTAACTTATCATCGCCCATTTCGCTTTCGCTGCTACCGAAACTCACATTCGTTTCTTTAAAAAGGAGAGAAGAGAATGTAAAGTGAAAAGGAGAGTAGTGAGTAGTGTGCCGTAATCCACTCGACTCTCGCCAATTTGTTTTCGTTTTGAATGGAATTTTTATGCATTATTTAATTGACCATGTAAAGTTTACTTAGTCTATTATACCAGTTTCTGGTTCCCTCCTCTCATCCATGCTGGTTTTATATTCAAAAGAATGTGGCTGCTGCTGATGCTATATGCAAAGTGAAAATATTTCGACATGAAATTTTAAAGAACACTGGTTTACCTTCTGGAGAGGAAATAAATGCGTGTTTTTTATTTGCAGCCTCAAAACTTCCAGTGAAAAACTCAAGGTAAAAAAGGAACAAGTCAACTTCCTATTCTCAATTTAATCTTTCCACTTCCAATTGTGTGCTTCATGACAAAAACACCTGGAAACTCAATCCCTTGTTGCCTCAGTCCTTTATTATCCCTTCTCTGTGTGTACTTTTTAAGGCTGAGTGTAACGGCAAACAAACCACAGGGAGGTTAAGCCAATCTTAAAAAACGGAGCACAGGGAAAGAAAAGACTGGCGAAAGAGTAAGTAGAAAGTACGAAAGTGACTTTTTTTCTTTTCGCCTGTCCTCCACAAAATCCTGTCTCTTTTTCCATCACTTTTGTGTCTTACACCTTTTTCACGCTTCTGACATAAACAAACAAGAACAAGGCAAAATGTGCGCAGAATATAAGTAATATTCCTTCGTTCGTTCACATACATTTCTCCCACTCTTTTGTACAGAGGAAAAGTAAGAGAAAAATACTCAAATACATTTTTAGTTAAGCCACTGGCTCAGGTTGTTTGTTCCAAATAGAGAAATTTAAAATTCTTCGAGAGCTCTGTTTGTCTCGTCTGGAAGGAACGAGTGACTGTGATTATTATTGGAATGCCACGCTCGTCTGTCAAAAAAGGGTGGTTGCTTTAAAAGAGATTGAGAGATCTGGAAAGAGAAAAGACGCGATTGTCAAGATACCATTTCCACATCTGAACTTGTGTTTAACAAGTGAGAAGAGAACTTGTTTTGTATTATCAAATTTATACCCAAAAAATCAGAACCAAAAAGATTCTCTAAGTAGAAAGTGTAAAACCACAGAATTGAAAATGAATACCACATTTTCTTCTCGACAAAACTGTAATGGGTATCACCCAAGTTTTTGTGACGAGAAAATGTGCGTAAAGATAACTTTTGAAAAGAGAAAATATAGAGACGTTTTTTTGTAACGGACAGATAATAACAAAAGTGAGAAACTGAAAGAAAGCAGCAGGTTTCGCTGCACAACAACGACTCTAAATAGATAAATAATTCTTGAATGGAGTAGTCTAAAGCCGGTGATGGAGTAACATTCATGTGTTCCTATACAGAATTATTACATTATGTGTTTACTGAGTTTGCATATAAGACAGAGATAATGGATGATATAGATGTAGTAAGCAAAAAACTTTTCACTTCAGTGAATTACGAGTTCCTTCAGCTTGACTTGACTGGTTTGGATGGTTTTGTTATCTATATGTGATGTGCACGTCTCTCTTTGTTGTGTGTACACAGTCTACATTTGAAGGAAGTGTGATTTTAACACATGGATATACATTGTATGTGTTATGCCGTCCTTTGACTTTTCCTTGAACCTCTTCCTTTCCTCACATTATGAGATGACTTACCAGTCTGATTTTTTTGCCTTTTCTGGTATCCCTTGGTTGTTCTATTTATTTCAAAAGCATTACATGGAAAAGGAGAGAGGACTGGCTCATGAGAGAATTTCGAATGAAACAGCTCGTTAGTTTACGCTTGGGGGAAAAGGAAGTAAAATTGCATCATCATCCTCATCATCATCGTCGTCATTTCTAAGTCTTCCTCTCTAGAGCCCATCGTTTATATATGGACAAAATGAATAAAACAGAAAATCGAATAAAAGGGCCCTTTTGCAATTCTACTTGTACAGAATGGTCATGTATGCATTTGCCTCAACGTACGTCGTTTGAATGTAGAAAGTAAATGGAACGTTAAATTCCTGATAAAACATTACGACTAAATCCCAATTTTTCAGGATAAAGTCAATTTCTATTTCCCATTTGGTCAGAAAAGCTGCTTCACCCACCTACAACTTGGATTTATCAAACAAAATTAGGGTCTACCCATCCACAAAAACTCCAATCTCCTCATTATGGCCTAATAGAACAATAAAATAATGTTGCTGACAATGAGAAATACGATCGGTTGCTGAATAAACTAGATAGCTTTTAGTTTTCACTTCACCATCACACCTGATCAAGAAAAAAAATACTAGAAATTTGACTAAAGCAAGAAAGTTACATAATTTTCCCACATAATAATTATTAGCTTCTAAAGGTTTTTCTCATTTTCATTTTGAAAAAAAGTTTCCCGTTCACAAGTTTAGAGGCAGAGAAGTGACTAGAGATCACATTTCTACCAAAAGACAAGAACACTTTTTCTTCAGGAAGTCCTTCCAAAGTTGCACCGGCTTTGCCAAAATAGTAGTATACGAATGACGCTCACAGATCTTACTTAATTCCTCGCGAAGGCGAGAACGAGTAAATGAAAGGCTGGGAAAGATAGAGAGGAGAATTTGTGAAATTGCTTCTTTAACAAATTATTTCCAGGGCTGTAGCCATATTCTCATACTGATGTAACCAAAATAATGTTACATCACATTCAGACTAAAAGCAGTTGATGCCTACTTAGTGTATATCCAGCCTTACTCTCGCTGCTTACACCACCCTTTCCAATTTTCTCCTGAAAAGGCATATCTTTTGTTTGTGGAGTAGAGAAAGGAACTTATTACATTTGTATTACAAGGCTAAAATAACATTCCAGTCAAAAGCATGCTCTTTTAATTTAGTAAAAATGCTTCAGAATGATGTGAATTTGGAGTGGATGATAAGTGAACATAGCAAAGTCACTCGGCGCAAATATTGTCCTTAGAACTTGAGTTAAGATTCGTTTTTCAGCAAGAAGAAATGTCTTATTTTTATAATTGTAAGCCTAAAATACAAAAAAAGTAAGCTCCTTGCTTTGAAAGACATGACGTGCCTTCATGATTACTTTTATCATTGTACTTGGATCAGAAGCAGTAATACTCTACAAAACCTACAAAATTATTCCTTCTTCATTTTTCGAGAAGAAATTAGTATTTCGCTTCATTTTTCCTTAACGCTCGAACTCATATGTTCTTTTTATGTCGTGCCATATCTGCGTAAATTATGTGTAAAATGACAATGAAGCCAATGAGGAGGAGGCAAAAATGTACTTTAAATTCACTACAGGATAATTTATTGCCCGCTGGAAGATCGAATGCAAAACAACCTGCATACTTGGCGCAAAGGGTGTGTGCATGAATGAACTGTGTAGGCAGCAAAACCATATGGCAGGCAGGCGGTCACACCGAATTAAATTCCAAGGCGAAGCTGTTGTAACTTATCAAAAAGTAAAAAAGAAGGAGCAAAAAAGCGGCGAAGAAAATCTGAGAGAAAGAAAAACTGCCATTTCAATTCAAGTTGATCACAGACAGAAATAAAATCAAGACTACACACTTCGCCTTTCTCACGAAGGAGAAAGAGCAGCACCCAGAATCTGCCTTTTGATCAAGGTACATATAAACTGTGGGAAAATAGGTTTGCAAAGGGAGAAAGAGCAGCATTTCATAAAAAGACATTTCATGATAATCAACCAATGCATCTCTTCACAAAAAGTTACAATTTACCTTATTACATGCTACAATTTTCATTTTACGTATCTTGCCTTTCTGATCACAATCTCACAAACACTACTAGTACATATACACTGAACTCAATCTATTGCATTTTATTTTCTCCGGCCTGCTGCTTATTTTTTAGTAGAAATAAAGAGTCATTCTGAACACGATGATCTATCCCACTTGGAACATTTTGAATAAACTATGTGTTCCCATTTTACCCATAATTTAGTAGTTTTGTGTAGTGTGTATACGTCTCCAATTCCATCCAAGTTACATATTGGAATTGGAATTGATTTATTGTAATTTTTCAAATTCAAAACAT